>JAKVIS010000073.1:15000-176330 GCA_033119425.1 Bufotes viridis
AGTGTGTATGGAACCCATAAAACAAAACATAATAGTTGTGAATATAAAAACTGGAACTATAGGTACTGTGTATTAGTCATAATCCATTAATCCATTCACATGTGGTCTTGTTCTAGCCTAAAGAAGGCTTCTGCTGGGGAAGATTGTTAATTTGGTTTGTTATTGTCTTGCTATGCGAGATTAGGACACCCTGGTGGCTTCGACACCCTTGATGTTTTTTTTTCTACCTCCTCCTTGGCTATGCTTATTTTGTTTTCCCCATATGTGGCATTGATTTTTCCCTTAAGCTTCTCATTCGTTGTGTCCATATAAATAAACAAGAAATCATCGAACATGGTGATTTACTTGTGTTGCAGTTTTTTAAAGGTTGCATGCACAGATTTAATAAAAAAATATTCCTCCTGTGTATTTGGCTTGACTTAAAGATTTTCCAATAAAACCGTGAGCTTGCTTCATAAATGAGATGATGGTCCAGTGGAATTTAATGTATAATACCCCATAATTCTCAGCATTTTATGAGAAAAGAGAAAAGATTCACAATCGGAGACATCCAATTTCTTGAAACATCACTTTAAAGACCTGTTGAGGCAGTGTGGGGCAATTACGTTGTCAGAGATGTTCTTACGATATGATATAGAGAGATTCTTGTAATCAGGTAATTTCTCTGAGAAATTGGAAGATTATAATCACAGCTCAAGGACAGAGTAAAACCATGCTAATAAATTAAGGTGGCAGATATCATATTTCTGATGTAACCCTAATTTACAGAAATGTTAAAATCTGATTTTAGTAAGGCTTTAATTAAAGGGAAGGAGTAATACACATCGTCATTCAGAGTGGTAACTCTTGAAACTCAATGAGCCAAATGTAAACTCCGTAGCAAGCATCCCCATCTAATGTAATGGCATGGGGGGAGGGGTGGATCCACTGTGTCAACCAACAGATTTGACTTTGGGCTACTCCTAAGGGGGTTTGCCTGGATGCCCCTGGTATTCACCCTTAACCCCATGTACAAGGATCTGGACTTCATTACAGGGGAACCACCAGGCCGCTATCTCTTGAAATAGTCTCCGTATAGTTAGTAGCCAATTCACAACAGTCAACAGACACTAGTGCAAGACACTGATGGTTCAAACAATCATAAGGCTAGGCCAAGGTCAGGGCAGGGAGAGAAAGTCAATATCCATTTAAATGGGCAGAAGTAAGGACATGGACAGAGATAGAATACAGCACAACTTAGCAGAATACTAGCAGGTTAGGAAGCTATGGCTCAGAACTAGTGTTAAGGTAATCCAGCTTTGGATAATAGATCTGAGTCGAATTGTTCAAACACTATATTTTAATGTTGTACGGAGACCTGTCTCCACACAGCATTAAAATGTATTGCCTCTGTGGAGGCAAAATATGTTTCACCCGAAGTTGTGCGAGACTTCGATAGATGAATTCGGTATTCATTTCTACATCTCTAAAAATAGTTAAAATTAGGAATCTGAAGTCAGTTTGGTATCGAGGTACCAGCTGGTACCAACCCCGACTTTGGATTGCTAATTTTAAATTCAAGATGTAGAAATGAATACCAAATTCCTTCATGCAGCCGAGGAAGTGTTGTAATCTGGTGGAGACATTCGTGGGAAACCCTTTCTGTGTGTGGGCAAGCAGTATACTGATGAAAAATACCAGTTGGAAGCCCTGCCATGAGAGGAACACATGTGGATGTCCTGCACATATCACTGAGCTGTTAGTATCCCTCGTATCACTACTAGGGATGACCAATTGTCATATGGAATGACTCCCCAGATTGTTACTCCAGTAGTTTGGGTAGCAGTGTGTCGCTCCACAGCAAAGGCCGGATTGAAGCGCTCACTACAAAGTCTCCATACTCGAACACGATCATCGGCTCCAAAACAGAACTTGGATTTGTTGCTAAATACGATATGGTTCTAGTCTGTAGGAATCCAGGTTTCCCATTTACTACACTACTGCAAACAAAGGTGACGGTGGCTGACTGTCAAAGACAGGACATCTGGTGGATGGGGAGGACATGTATTGGGCTCCATAACACAAATTTCTATCTGCTAAGCGCCTGGAAATAATCTGGGTAGACACAGAGGTGTGTAATGAAGGTGCCACTTCTGTCTGGATGTTGGACAAGGAAACTGTGGGAGCTGCTCATGCTTGTCAACGAAACAAACAATCTTCCCTACTCTTGCCCATCTGAAGCCTGTTTGCTATGTCTACGTGGCCTCATACTGCTTCTAAAACCTCATACGTGCCCCCTATCAAAGTCTGTCAAACGGCAAAAGGCTTTGAGGCCTCATGCACACAACCGTGGAACACGGCCGTGCGCGGACCGTGGTATCCCGGCCTGGAATCCAGCTGACAGCAGGGGCGCACTGCGTCATTGGTTGCTATGACGCCGTGCGCTTCATGCCGCCGCTGGACTACAGTAATACACTCGTACGGGTGTATTACTGTAGTCCAGCGGCGGCATGAAGCGCACAGCGTCATAGCAACCAATGACGCCGTGCACTCCTGCTGTCAGCTGGATTCCAGGCCAGGATACCACGGTCCGCGCACGGCCGTTTTCTACGGCCGTGTGCATGAGGCCTTAGTGTGTCATAGAAGCATGTCTAGCAATCAACAATCCCTCACAAAGAGGTACACTATCTAAAAGTAGTATCTGGGAGCTTTTTTAAAGGGCAGAAACACTGGTATACCTTTTATGGCAATACCCAGTATCTAATTAGACCACACCTGTAATCATTACATCTGCTTGAGACACAACTGCACGTCATGTTTTGCAACAATCCAACGTTTCTCTCTGCGTGTGTTAATTAATTTTTCTCTCAATTAGTGTACATTTTCTATTATTATTTTATATTTTTTATTATTATTTTGTATTATTAATATTATTATTATTTTCTAATATTTCAATACCCCCAGTGGATTCCTACATTTGAAATGCATGCATAGCACAGAAGAGAATAGACTCTAATATAATATTCTCTTGTATTCCAGCTACTTCACATTCCAGTAAGGAACATGCTGATATAAATTGTCTGCTACTGCTACATGAAAATGTTTGAAGTAGAGCCGCCTGATTGTACTGCAGGTTTTTTCTCTTGTCCTTGCAGATAAACTGAAAGTGAATTAGAAGAAAATCATCGTTACTCTGGTTTCTATGTCTTCGAGACAAATAAAACACATTGCTTGAATTCTGCACTGCTTAGTATTACCTCGCTACCAGCATTTGAATAGTAAATACTAAAAGAAAGGATTAGAACAATATTACTACTTCTGTGGCTATAACCTCAGTATAAAGATGCACAAATATAGAAGAGGCTTACTGTATAATGCAGAAGTGACGGGTGACGATTAGATTTAGGTGGTATTTGCAATTATAGTGTACCTTATAGGAAGGAACCTATCAAAGGTTTTGATTGGCTGAGATCTGAATACTGAAACCCCCAATGATTGCTAAAACGAGGAAACAGAAGCGTTCACATAAAGTGTTGCCTCTTCTCGAGCTCAATTGAAAGTCCATCTCCAGCAGCGAAGCGAGACAGAGCTCTGTGTGTCCATTACTTTCTCCTCTTTTTAGCGATCAGTGTGGGGACCTTGGCACTTTGATCCCCACAGATTCCTAATCCGTCAAATGTATTTGCCCATATCTAAACTGAACATTACCTGGTGCAATACTGACCAAGATCCAAAACTTTTTTTAATGCTGTACAGAGACCCATCTCCATACAGCATTAAAATGTATGTTTTCCGGCAAATTGAACTTAGTTGTCAACAAAGTCTTGCTAGACTTTGGTAAATAACTTCGGCATTCAATTTTGAAACTTTAAAACCATTTTAAAACAGGAATGCGAAGTTGTCTTGAGTACCAGTGCCGAAACTGACTTTGAATTTCTGATCCAAGTTTTAAAATGATTTTCAAATTGAAAAATCAAATCCCGAAGTTACTTACAGAAGTCCCAGAAAACTAATCTCGTCAGAGTCCATACATTTGAGTGCTGTACGGAGACAAATCTCCGTACAGCATTCAAACAAAGCTTTGAGCGAATCGACTTCTGACCTTGGATTCAAAGGTCAATTAACTCAATACAACCACTGATGCCCAAATTGACCAGTAACTAGCCATACCTTCACTGGAGTCAAGGAAAAAGTGGATTACTGACATTCTTTTTGATACCCAGCATCTGAACAATATGTCCTGCTAGGTGCTCCCTTACTATAGCCCTAACATAGTGCCACAAAATAAAAAGTACTGAAAAAACAAGAAGACTCTAATTCTGGAACTGCGAGTCAGTTGGTTATACCATTCCAGACACTTTATCCATACTAGTAGAGAAAAAATGCAACTGCCCCTTTATAAAACCTGACTAATATGTTGGAAACATAACCAGACAGTCTAAGGGGAGCTGTCACCAATTACAGTTTTTCCTAAGATGCCCACTGATCCTCCTCACGTCTTCAAGAGGACACAGGAGTCATTTCCGCATGTGAAGTTTTCTCCATTTGTTTGTTCTTGTATCTCCATAAAATTATTTCATACATTTTTACTACAGTTCAGCAACCCAGCATTAGAGTCAGGGCTGGAATCTATTTGCTTGTTGTATTGACAGCCAGACAAATGAATGACAGCTTGACTTGTTACAATCTAAATGTTTCATAATGCATGTGATGCTTCTCTTGACCTTCAAGCATGCCCAGGCACATTGGAAGCAACAGACCTAGTATACGTCCATATAGTGCCAACTATGGGGCAAAGAGGATAACATTTGCAAATGTATTAATACTATTGATATATTATTTATTTCTGGTTTATGTCAATGTAATATTTTAATTAGAAGGCAGAACATTTCCATAACGTGGTATCAATGTCAGATCTGATGTCAGAATCTGATGATTATACAGAAATCAGTGGCACTACATTGGCACTGCAGGGTCAAAAACACAAATCCTCTAGTACATACAAAAGCAAGGTTGAAAGTACAATCACTGGCAATGAGCAATATTATTACAGTATTTAAGTTGAGCACAGATCTCACCTGTTGGCTGGCAAGCCAAGGGTCCTCATGCCTCTCTGCTCCATGTCAAAAGCAAGAAGTGGTGAGCTCATTAAAACTCTCAGGCTGCAGCCTCTCCAACCTCTATGCCTGGCTTCTGGAGCAGAGATTGTTACACACTATTAGAAGTTTGCTAAGAGTTTTGTGACCTTTACACATATAATCGGCCTTCGACTTTATTCCTCTATATGGTAAGAAACCTTTAAAGGGGTTGTCTCATGAAAAATCTCTGGTTTTTAAACCAGCATCAGTGATGAGCGGCAAGCGCAATATTCGAATTTGCGATATTTCACGAATATTTGGGCGAATATTCGTCATATATTTGTGAATTAGAGAATTTGTGATCTCCAGTCACTATTTTCTTGATTTAAAAAATCAGCAATCGGAAAATTTGCAATAAAAATTCGCAATCAACACTACTCCTAAAGTCAAAGATATTGCAACCTTCTCATTGGCTCACAAGCAAGAAACAGTGAGGTATCATGGGTACTGATGGAAAAAAATCTAGAATATTCGTGACTACGAAGATATAGCACTATATTCTAGATATTTACGAATTCTCGAAGTGCCAATATTCATGAAAAAATTCGCAATTAGAATATTCGCGATCAACACTAACCAGCATCTGGATCGTAATAATTTTTAAATAAAAAATGTTGTATAGCCACTGAGTTTTTCAATTAAATCTGTGTAGTCCTATCTGCTGTTTGTTCTTTGTCTAATTTCTCTGTGCATTGCAGTAACACGCATAGGGCGTCTACTGTGGTAGTGAAATAATAATGTGAGTCCATATGACATGCAGATGACAGGCGTCGCTCTTAGAATCACTGCACACTTCACTTATTTGGGCAGTCATGGGGCCAAAACTGACCAAATAACTCAAGTGTGAACTCAGCCTTACAGGTCAATGTCAGCGTCAAGAAGAAGCGCACTCCTTTTACACCGTCGTCAGCTGATTCCACATAGATGTCTACAGAACCTGTTCTATTAAATGCTTAAACAAGTAGAGCCCCCCTGACAGAGTGGAGAAGGTGTCAGCAGTAAGTTTGTGTTGACATTACTAATTATTTTGCCCTTCCTCTGATCCATTAGAACAATAACCCCCCAAAAAACGGATCCTGTCTGTTGAGCATTTGCCTTCACTCGGTCAGCATTTGGTCAGTAATCCATCAGTATTGCTATTGCCAAAAAAACTGGAGTGGATCCAAAACAGAGATGACACGTGAACTGAATATTTGCATGTCTTCTGTGTTTTGCACTCACTTCTGCTTTTGGCTACCAAATGACAAGCCAGATATTTATGGGGGAACTTTCCTGGCATGAACAGGCCTATAGTAGCTACAGACAATCAGAAGACAAAGCTTCAAGATTGCTTGGAGCCCTGAAGAGTGGAGACGTTCATCAAGATTCAAACCCTACCAGTCCCTGGTCTCTTCGTCAGTGAAAACATCACGAGTTCCCAGTCATCATGGAAAAAGCTTAGAATCGACGTTGAAAAATATATCAGAAGTGTATGAGGACGCCATCACGATAGGACGGGTACGCTATCCGCCGGAGATTGTATATAGGGGCGACATACAGAATATAACAAGGAAACAGATTGAAGAATGGGGATAATTTGATCTGATAATTGGCTGCAGTCCTTGTAATGACTTATCTGTGGTTAACCCATACCGGAAAGGCTTTTATGGGGTTAGTAGACAACAGTTTTTTGACTTTCCACGATTACTCAATAAAGTGTTGCCTAAGACAGGAGAAAATAGGCCAGTCTTCTGTTTATTGGATGACATGTTCTACTTTTACACAAGCTTTTCAATGAAATAGGCCACTAAATGCTTTCACCGCAAATAACTGCAACAGTGAAGTTCGTATATATTTTTCTTTCTTTACTGATATATAGGCCACTAAACGCTTTTACCACAAATAACTGCAACAGTCAACTGCATATATATTTTTCTTTTTGTACTGAAATAGGCCACTAAAGCTTCTTCAGCATAGAACTTGCACCCCAATAACAAGAACAAATTGCAGGAATGACAGAGCTGTATAATGGCTATTTGGATCCCCAAATAATCTTTCACTGCACTTGTAAATCGCTTTTCTAGCACTGTCCCTAGCGCTTTCTGACGTCTCTCCCTGCACTAAGATGCTGTGAAATTATTCCTCTCTATCCTTTCCATGCACTTATAAATAGTTTTTTCAGGTTTTTGTTCACAATGAGGTTTTCACTATTGTTGTCCCTAGCGTCTTTTCATGTCTGTTCCTGCACTCAGAACGCTGGGAAATGTCTGAATCCAAGATGGTCGCCATATTTATAGGGCTGTAACATCACAGGGCTGGCTGGCTGATGATTGGCTGCATGCATGGCATTATGGGTCATCCCGCCTTCCCAAAGTTACTTGCCCCATGTCCTCACACATTTAGCCACATTTTAGGAAAAATTGCGATTCGTTACCACAAAGTGCAGGGGAATTCGCACTCGTTGCAAATTGGATTTTTCCTGAAATTCGTAACGAATTCCACTTGGTCATCTTCGATTTGCTCATCTCTAATTATTATTATTATTATTATTATTATTATTATTATTATTGTAATTATTATTATTATTATTATTGTAATTATTATTATTATTATCATTATTATTATTATTATTAGTAGTAGTAGTATTAGTAGTTAAGTAATTGATTAGGTTGATTTTAGGTTTGTTTCTTGTAGATTTCTTTATATTCTTTTTTTACTTCTGCCTTCTTGTATCCAGGCTCACGTAAGAATAAATCTCTTGGTAACCTCCCATTGGGGGGTAATCTGTACTTTCATCCAGCAACAGCACATGCCCTTCTCAGTATTAGCATATTCCTTCCAGTTTTGCGGTGCAGTTGTTAGACCTTACATCATGACTGGGACTAATTCTTATCACAGACAACAGTTTGGTCAGACCTAGCATCTCCTGCAGTTACAAGAAGTGCCAAAGGCAAATACATTACATGGATAGTAATGCAGAGTGAACCTGTCAGTCGTGTTTAACCCCTATAGAGATAGTATATGTATGACATGCATATTTATACAGGCGCAGCCAGATGTGTCTGTATATAAAAATATTTAAAAAAAAGGATGATAGCAGCTTGGAGTATTTCTCATGTAATCCTGGCATAGGGATATCGATCCTTCTGCTCTGTATTAACTATCATTACTGATTAAATGTACGCCATGATAACACATTGTGCCGAAGTAAATACGAAAAAGGTAACATTTTATTTGTTTAATGGTGCGTGGCTTACATACATATAGATATACCTATCTACTTATGTACATTTTCTGCTTGGTTTACACATTAGGCGCAGTTCAATTTCCTTTGATTATACCACTGCCTCCATTACCCTAGAGTGCTTTATCTGAACATGTTATCATGATGCTCGCCATACTATGGCTGGTTATCCTTATATTTCGAACATAATGCCTGCTTATAATGTATCCCTCACATTGCAACCCTAATGTCTAAGATATTTCCTGACCTGTTATGCCATCTGCCCACACACAATTTCTGTTCATCTTAGGCTTTAGATGGTAAAAGTGTTATCAATGCTCTATGTGAAATTATACAGTTCATGCAACAAATCCTAACAAGTTATAACAGAATTATAATATACAGTACATATATATTAGAGAAGAGCGAATTTCATATTTAGAAATTCGTTCACGCTTTGTTTGGTGGTAAAAGCTGAAATGCGTTAGCAGGAGACTGCATAAGGGTGTATAAATTCCTACAACCTCTCAGTTGGAGTTCCTGAGAGCATGTGATAAGGTGAGCTTTGACAACTGTTCACATGGTGCAGTGCTGCGCGGCGGCCATTGTTGCCTTGGTGCTGTGCTGGTGGGTTGGTGGGGCCCAGTGCCAGGGTGGCTTTGGCAGACAGTAGGGGCGCTGTTTGGCTGCTGGGTTCCGCTGCCTGTTGGTGCGGTTCTGCGGCGCTGGTGGTGGCAGCGTTGCGCCAAATTTAGAGTAGGTTCCCACTCTAGGAGGCAACCTGGTCATGGTGAGTGGGCCTATGCTTTTTGATCAAATTGTATACTGAGCTGAGAAGCAATGTTGATTATGCTGAGAAGTAGTCACTAGAGCATAGTATTGAGGTAGTATGTGCGATCCAGTTTCATTTTCTCATATTTTACAAGAATTATTAAAAAAATAATATATATATATATATATATTAGCGAATTTCATATTTTGAAATTCGTTCATGCTTCGTTTGGTGGTAAAAGCTGAATTGCATTATGGATTCCGTTACCAAGGACCATAACGCTATTCTATGACAGAATGCATAATAGAATGCGTTTAGAGGCATTCCATTATTCATTCCGTTATAATAGAAGTCTATTGGCTGCAAAACGGATCCGTCCTGTTTCTGTTATGCAGGGGATTCCGTTATGCAGGAGAGGACTCTAAAGGCATTCCGTTATGCATTCCATCATAGAATTGCGTTTTGGTCCATGGTAACGGAATCTATAACGCAATTCTGCTTTTACCACCAAAGGAAGCATGAACGAATTTCATAACATGACATTTGCTCATCTCTAATATATATATATATTTATATCACTACTTTTATTGCACCTCGTTGTACCCAGAGGCTCTGCTCACTCACTTTCAGGGCACGCCCCCACCTTTTTGAATGACACGGCAAGGCAGTGGAGACATAATTGCTCCTGAACCCAAAGTCCTGCACCTGCACGTTCACTTCACTAGTCAACACAGTAACGTAGTAAAGAAGCTCATCAGCCAATGGATTCTGTACTGTGCCTGAGCCAATCATAGCACAGTGTTGAGTCCATTGCCCGGTAAGCTTCTTTACTGTACTTCTGAACAATGAAGCGAACATGCAGGAATGAAACTTCAGGGGCAGGAGTGATTACATCTTCACAGCCTTTCCCTGTCATTCAAAGAGATAGGCAAGTAGCCTATAAGTGAGTGAGCAGAGCCTCTGGGTGCAACAAGGCAAAGCTGTACTGCCCTTGAATAAAATCTACAGGAACAGTTTGAGCATGACCACTGCAGGAACTGTATGAGCATGACCACTACAGGAACGATATGAGCATGACCACTGCAGGAACAGTATGAGCATAACCACTGCAGGAACGATATTGAGCATGACCACGCAGGAACAATATGAGCATAACCACTGCAGGAACAGTATGAGCATGACTACTGCAGTAACAGTAGGAGCATGGCCACTGCAGGAACGATATTGAGCATGACCACTGCATGAATAGTATGAGCATGACCACTACAGGAATAGTATGAGCATGGCCACTGCAGGAACAAAATAAGAGTTTTGCAGGTTTGATACCTTTTAATGGCTAACAATAACAAAAATAGAAGTAATGATGTTACATACGGAGCTTTTGAGATGTGATGCCTGATGAAAGGGTTGGTGATGTCTCGAAAGCTCGCTATTAGTGATGAGCGAGCATGCTCGGCCGAATATCTGTTCGGCTCGAGCATCGCTATGCTCGGCACATGAGTACCGCTTGTGCTGGAGCTATATAGCACCCGATGACGCATGTTCGGCTCAGACGTAGACAGGGAGAGCAGAGCACAGGAAGGGAAAGACAGTGAAGGGAGCGATTTTCACAGTTTTTATTCAGAGAAAGCTTTTCCAAGACCCAAAAGTCCTTTTAAGGACTATGGTGTGTGTTTTAGAGTGGCAATCTATTTACCTCCTGCAGTCTCAGGGACAGTGCTTTGGAAGTGACAGAGTGCAGGGAGAGACATTTGCTGTTTTTACTACCAAAAGCTTTTAAAGACCCCAAAGTCCCTTTAAGGGCTACTGTGTGTGTTTGACAGCAACAAGATATTTTTATTTTATACCTATTAGTGATATATACTGTAAATTATCTACAGGCTGTGTCTTTAATAATCTGGGTCACATCTAGTGTCCATAGTGTGTGGCTTTGTGTAAAAAAATACTGAACAACATCTGCAAACAGTCTATGTATTACAAATTCCAATAATCTGGGCCACATCTAGTGTCCATAATCTGTGGTGTTCTGTAACCAATACTGTAGAACATCTGCAAACAGTTTCTGTATTACAAATTCCAATAATCTGGGCCACATCTAGTGTCCATAATCTGTGGTATTCTGTAACCAATACTGTAGAACATCTGCAAACAGTGTCTGTATTACAAATTCCAATAATCTGGACTACATTTAGTGTCCATAATCTGTGGTGTTCTATAACCAATACTATAGAACATCTGCAAACAGTTTCTGTATTACAAATTCCAATAATCTCGGCCACATCTAGTGTCCATAATCTGTAGTGTTCTGTAACCAATACTGTAGAACATCTGAAAACAGTTTCTGGATTACAAATTCCAATAATCTGGGCCACATATAGTGTCCATAATCTGTGGTGTTCTGTAACTAATACTGTAGAACATCTGCAAACAGTTTCTGTATTACAAATTCCAATAATCTCGGCCTAATACAGGGTCCATATTCTGTGGGTTTCTGTGACATATACGGTCCTGCATCAGAAAACGGTGTCTTTAGCAGACAGTAAAACAATCTGCGCCACATCTAGTGACAAAACCGTTAATATAAAAAAGGCTAACACTAAGGGGAAGTGGGCGTGAAGCTGATGGTGCACGCAGAGGCTGTGGCCCTGGGTGCAATGAAACTGTGCCTTCTGCCAGTCCACCAGAAAAAAAAAAAAAACATCTACCGTACCCAGCTTTATGTCCAACTTTGCTGGGCGGCGCAGGACAACACTGTCCAAGTTGGACCAGTTTGATCAGTTGGTCGGTTGGATTGCTTAAAATAATGCTTCCAGTAGGTTAAGCACCACCCTCTCGTCCAGTCTCTGTAGCCAAGAGTCTAGTCAACCGAATGCTCACTCTGATCATCCTTTCTCCCACCATTGAGAGGCTTGCCAAACGAGTGATCCCACACTCTGATATGCCGAGGAGCTCTTTCCAGCGCCACTATTAGATTTGGCCCTCGCACCCAGCACGCTTGAAGAGGTACCTGAGATATTGTGTCCTGATTCCCAACCTCCTGAGCCTTCACAGTCTCAAGAAGATGACGGTGGTGAACGGCAATTATTTGCTCACAAGGTGGATGATGATGGGACACAGTTGCAAGTGGAAGAGGAGGTGGTGGATGATGAGGTCACTGACCCAACATGGGAAGGTGAAAAGCCGAGCGAGGACAGCAGTACAGAGGGGGAGGAATCCGCAACACCGCAACAGTCTAGAGGAGGCAGTGGGGTTGCAAAAGGGAGAAGTCGGACGACACGAAACAGGCCCGCAACCGTTACACCGAGCACCCTTATATGTAAATCTACATTGTCATGGGGTAGGTGTTCCGCAGTATGGCACTTTTTTGAGGAAAGCGCAGACGACAAAAGAGTGAAAGTTTGCAACCTGTGCGGTACCAAAATGAGCCGGGGCGTGAACACTAGAAACCTCATCACCACCAGCATGATCCGCAACATGGCATTCAAGCACCCTAATTAGTGGGCCGAACGCCTCGGTCCACAATATGCATCTGCGGGTCACACCACTGCCTCCTCTTCCCCTGTATTGGGCACTGCTGGCCAATCCCCTGTCGAAGGCGCAGGCCCGGATGCCTCTCGCCCTGCACCTGGAATTTCGCATGAACTGTCAGCAACAACATCAACTTCCCTGTCCCAGTGCAGCATCCAAATGTCGATAACACAGGCATTTGAACTCACCTGCTTCTTGTTGGATAGGCCCCTCTCCTACTGCCCATAGGGCGTGCGCGCTGTTCCTCTAGCCCAAGAAGGGCGATCACACAGCACCCTGATCTGTACCAATGGGCACAGCTGTGTCTAATGGTGACTTCTGGTCAGACAGCTTATCCTAAGGATAGTCATCACCTGTAAAGGGTTAACAAACCACTTCTGGGGTATTATTTGGGGTAATTGGTTACCTACCTAAATAATTTTTTTTTTTTTTTTATAACCACATGCCTAGAAAGGATTGTCATTTAGGAGTTGAATATAGCGGACTAGACAATGCAGGTCAGTGGTTCAAAATGTACTGTATTATTGGGTATTTTGGTTTTAGACACGTTAACAAACAATCTGTCATACGGAATAGATATTATTGATTGAAGGATCTATTGCTCACTGACGGTTACAGGGAAATATTGACATGTGATTATTGATCTGATATATAGATCATGAAGATCAAACAGATATACACATCTTACTTGATTAGTATATGGCATGAGGGAATAGGGATTGTCTCTTGGTGCAGGGGATTCCATTGCTCATTTAAAGGGGTTATGCCATGATGGATGTACAACATGAAAATCAGACATCATACAGTGCATGACAATCTCTTTCTAGCAATGATGCAATCAGCCATGCATTTTAAAAGGCTCCATAGATCTTCCGATTCATCACTTAATTTGCTCTGCCACATTTATTTCAAGCTCATCTCAGAGGGGGTGTCCTTTCTCAGGAGATGTGTCCTTTCTCAGGGGGCATATCCTCTCTGCTGTAGCTCTCACCCTATCACAGCTCAGGGAGTATGTCTTATCTTTGGGGAAATGGCCTATCTGCTGCATCTCTCCCTGTCACAGCATAGAGGGCGAGTTTTTTCTGCTGTAGCTCTCTCCCCATCACAGCACAGGATGTGTGGCTGTTTTAAGGAGGCGTGTCCTTTCTGCTGCAGCTCTCTTCTTGAAACAGTCACAGCTTCTAACTGTAGATAAGGTCTGTTGCAGTTGAAGGATGAAACACTTTTCTCTATATAGGAAAGGTGCTTTGCTGGCGTAGATGTAAGCCATTTTCCTTGTAAATTTCAGTTTTATTAGAATATTTGCAAAATATTTTTTTTAACAGAAAAAATGAGAATAACTAAAAATAAGGGTAAATTAAAGAAATCAATGGTAATAGAACAGATCATTGGCATTAATGCAGATTAGTTGCCAAAAACCGTCATGGAAAATGATAAATAAGCCAGGCCTTCCGGTCAGCCTCTTTCCCCACCAATGGCACACCCTCTTTTCTTATCACTTTGGAAAAGTGTCATGAGAGAGGAAAAGTCTCAAATTTTACTGCACAAATGGTATGCGACAAAATTTGTGTCCTATCCTAACTAGAGTAGTAAATGTCACCCATAATAGATAGATGCTTTAAGACAGGGATGCCAAACCTCCAGCTGTTGGAAAACTACAACTCTCAGAATGCCTTAATAGCTGTAGTCTGTCAAGCATGCTGGGAGTTGTAGTTTAGCAACAGCTGGAGGGCCGCAGGTTGGGCTTCCCAGTTTTAAAATATACTGTAAGTTGCTCTGTACATCAGGGGCACGGCAGCAGTCATCTTATTATCATCAGGATTACCATGAAAGTCACACTACTGCCAATACATGATAGATACATTTTAGCTCCTCCCTCCAAGCCCAGTAACCTCTGCACATGTCAGAAAGCGTGATTGCTACACATTTAGGTCAATATGTCATTTCAGACGTATTTTTCTTATATCCTGGTTACTGCTTCATAGTAAATCTCCTGCCAATAGCTGATGGACACATCTCAGCTCCTCCTCCCTCTCTCCCAGCACAATAACCCCTGCACATTTCACAGAGCATGCTCACTATACTCTCTATTAAAAGTCAATATTTCCCTTTGGACTAAGCTTTCTTATATCCCTGGTTCCTCCTGCATTGTAAATCTCCTGCCAATAGTTGATAGACACATCTCAACTTCTCCTCCCTTCCCCTCCCTTCCCAGTAACCTCTTCACATTTAAAGAGCATGCTCACTACACTTTTTAATAAAAGTCAATATGTCATTTCAGACTTAGTTTTCTTATATCCTGGTTCCCAGGCACACCCCCTGCCACAATGTGTCCACCCACCCCTTCTACATCACATTCAAGCCATAACTCTGCCCCCCTTTTTCACTGCTCCCAGCATAAGGGCGGGCTTGGGCACTAGTGGGAGGGGTGCCTGGACTCCTTTCTGCAAGAGTGACGCCCCTCTGAGCACCTTACTGGCTCATTTTCATACCAAATAAACTGGATTTTTAGAAAATAGAAAACATCTATTGCTGAAACAAAGGCACATGTAGAAAAAGGTGCAATTAAGCTATGGCTTTACTTCAATAGCGTGTATTCTGGTGACAGATTTCCTTTAAAGGGGCACGGTGCTGTGGATAACAATGTTAAGAGAGCGGAGTGCTATGGAGGTCACAGTTAAGGGGGCAGGTAGGGTGGCTATTCAGGCCACTCTCAAAATACAGATGTAAAAAACCCTGCCCCCAGGTCCCGCTAAACAACGCCCCGACCCAGTTAGGTCACTCCCCCACTAACTCCGCACAGTTCTGCTGTCTGACAGTGAGCTGTTCAAAAGGACAGCCTAAAACCGGACCTCTGGCCACCTTAGGGGAAGGCTGCTGGGGAGGTTACAATTAAGGGGACGGTCCACTATGGAGGTCAGTGTTAAGGGGCAGATTGCTGTAGAGGCCACTGTTAAGGGGGTGGGATATTGTGGAAATCATTTTTAAGGCGATGGGGTACTGTGGAAGTCACTAATAAAGGGGAGGCCACTGTGGAGGTCAATGTTAAAGGGGCGGGTCGCTGTGAAGGTTACTGTTAAGGTGACAGGATGCTGTGGAGGTCACTGTGTCCTCTACAGTCCCCTTCTCCTTTAACAGTGACCTTTACAGTGACCACCCCTTTAACAGTGACCTCCACAGCGGACGCCCCTTTATTAGTGACCTCCACAGTAGCCCGTCTCGTTAACAGTGATTTCCACAATAACCCGCCCTCTTAACAGTGACCTTCACAGAACTCCATTCCCTTAAAATGTGACCACGAAAACACCCCGACCCCTTAACAGTGACCTCTACAGCACCCCACCCCTAAACACTGACTTTCATAGTGGACCGTCCCCTTAACTGTAACCTCCACCATTCTCTGCCCCTTAACAGAGACCTCCACAGCGCCCGCCCATTTAACACTGACCTCCATAGCAGACTGTCGCCTTAATTGTGATCTCCACAGCAGCCTTCCCCTAGGGTGGCCAGAGGTCTGGTTTTAGGCACGACAGTTCGGCTTTCAGACTCCCTGTACTCCGTCCAGGACCGGCGCAGGAACGCCCTTTTGAACAGCTCACTCTCAGACAGCAGCACCGTGCTGTCTGAGTGTGAGCTGCAAGGAGAAAGTTGCCCTCCCTCCCACACCTGCAGCTGACAGAAGTTGATTTTTACCTTTATTTTTTCAATCCCCTTTGGGGCGGGTTTCTTAAGTCTGTCTTTTGAGGGTGGCCTGAATGGCCACCCTACCTGCTGTGGTAAGGTGCAAGGTACCGTTGTCGACGGGAGGTACGTGTCACCGAGGTTCCTGGCCTCGGTGAGGTGAGAGCCGGGTTTTTTGTGTCAGCAGCAGCTAGTGCTGCTTGACATTTATAGTTAGTTTGGCTGCAAAGCCAATCCGGGCCGGCTCTTACTGGGAGTAGGCAAAGAGTTGGGTGGGTGCCTACTCCCCACGGTCCAGGCCGGACTTTGCCGGGCTTTAAAACACAGCCAGCACCAGCAGGTGGGTGTGATTGTCCTGGAGCTGCTGTTAGGCTGTGGAGGCACTTGTGTTTGGAAGTTCTCTGGGCTGGAAGCAAGAGCCCAGCAAGGAGGAGTGCAGACAACCTGGAAGCCTGACGGCGACTGTCTTGCGGCTGGACTGACAGCCAGGTGCGAACCTGCACCTAAAACCTCCCAGGTGAATAGAACCTGATTTGGACTGTTTTGTTTTGCCTCATGATTTCTGGTATGTGTGAACGAACACCAAGAGACTGTTTATATCGTTTGTTTTTGTGCAAGTGTGAATAAAACACTGTTCATTGCACCTTCTGGACTCCCTGTTTTGCCTCTGTACTGCACCCGCACCGCTATCTACCAGAGCGACTCCCCACACTGCCCATAAACTGTGACCTTCTTAGCACTCCGCTCCCTTAACAGTGTCATCCACAGCGCTCTGCCCCTTTAAAGCTGACCTACAGCAGTGACAAAAAATGGCTGGATTGTTATGGAAACCTGGTGTAAAAATATGAGCTGAGTGCTGCGATTGGCCAGTGCTCCAGCCTTGGCATAAGGAGATGCCCAGGGCAAAAGAAGATGTCTCCGCCCCAGGCAAAATTATCAAAAGCACGAGCGCCGATACCGGGGGCTACAGCGGACGAACGGAGCGGCACCCAAGGATACAAGTAAGTGCAGGGTCATCCCTGGGTGCCGCTCTGCATGTATATACATTTTCCTAATAAACTGTGGACCAGTGAAAGGTCTTCTTTAAATAGGAGGTCATTTTCTGATGACACATTCCCTTTAATGTAAAGTCTCAGGGAGTGAAATGACTTATTCCGCTCCACTACATCTTTATGGCAAAATAGAACCCACCATACCCTTATGAACATTAACATAAGCAGCAAATATGAATGCTGATAACACAGGTTGACGGTATATTTTCCAACCTTTCACTGAATGCAACTGAAATCATTAGCATTCAATATGCGCCGGGAATAGTACAAGGCAACAAATGATAATAACTATCCCGAAGTACTTACAATCAAGGGAGACTTGAGCACATCTGCCCTGTAAAGACCCATTTATGCAATTGATTTCTTGTTAGATACAGGGTCAGATTGGGGTAACTTGCATCCACCAGAACATGAGGGATAACCCTCTGACTGCATACATTTATTTATGCCTTTAACCCCTTCACACCCAATCGGTGGGACTTTAGAGATGGCGCCCGCTCCTGCTCGCTGCGGGCACCATAGCCGCGGGGGGCCGTCTGCTTCTTTTAGTAGACACCCGCGTCTCATGTCCGCAACGGCAGTAATGCTGATTGCGGACATTTAACCCCTCAGATGCTGTGGTCAATCCTGACCACGGCATCTGAGCACGCTGAAAACTGTGCTCTGGCTCCCCCGTGTGGCAATCGGGGGAGCCGGAGCCTGTATCCTGCAGCCTCGGTCTTTATGAATGACACGAGGCAGCTGCATAATATTTCCTATGGAGCCATAGCCTGCAATTGGGCTCCATAGGAAACAAGCAATTTTCTCATATACTCCAATGCTAGTGAATTGGAATATATGAGAATAGCAATCTAATGATTGCATGTTATAGTTCCCAATGGGAACTATATAAAAGTGTAAAAAAAAAAAAGTTTATAAATTAAAAATAAATAAAAAATACCTAAAAATTAAAATCACCCCTCTTTTCCCAAAATTAAAATAAAAGAACTAAAAAAAATAAAAAACATCCACATCATGGGTGTCGCAATGTGCGAAAACGCATATAGTATAAAAATATAAAAAGATATTCCCCATACTGCAAACAGCTAAACGGAAAAAAGTGTCCAAATGGCCGATTCGCAATTTTTGGTCGCTTAATTTTCTACAAACATGTTTATAATAAGTGATTAAAAAGTCATATACACCCCAGAATGGTATCAATGAAAAGTTCAGATTTCCCCGCAAAAAATTAGCCCCGATACAGCTCTATACACATAATTACAAAAAAGTTATAGCGGTCAAAATATTGTGACAAAAAAATAAAACCGATTTTTCTCCATTTTTGAATTTTTTTATCACTACTAAAACACAATAAAAACTATACATATTAGGTATCGTCGGGTTCAGACTGACCTGTAGAATGAAATTAACTGCAGGAAAAATCAAGGAATACTTGGACACTGTGGGAGAAACACAAAGGCTCATCCAGTACCCATGTATTGGTTACTTCTTCCATCACTTACGATGTACATGAGGCCTCTATGTTGGGCATACCGTCAGTTTTATCTTCTGGGCTCCATTTGAAGTTGGAAAGCTCCATTGGATACCATATGGACTAATATATCTATTGAACTGCATATACTCTACATAGCAAGCTGCAGAATGCCATTCTGTGATAAATCCATCAGACTGGCTGTTGGTGTTGAGCCTCTAAACTTTAAATTGGTCATAAATCAGCTTAGAAGATTGTTCAGGACAGGAGAGGAGAGAGAGGGGCTTGAGACTGTCAATCTGATGCTTAACCTTTAATTCCTCCCATTACAGGATAAGATATCATTTTATAGTTGTATCATTTATGTTGGTCTATGCACCACACATGATACAAATGAAGGGTACTGTTGAGCAAACTTTGCAAGTTCGGGTTCGGGTTATCAAAGATTTCCGTAATGGTTTCCGTTACCACGGACCATGGCCAGCATAGACTTCTATAATGACGGAATGCCTCTTGTAGGCTTCGTGGCGCATGCCGTCGTAGAATTCCATTATGGTCCATGGTAACGGAATCCATTACGGAATTCTTAAATACTCTGAACTCCGAACTTGCAAATCACAACCTAACTTAACACTTATGAAGGGGCTTGTTTGGTCTAGTGTCACCTATCCCCTGAATTGCAAACCCTTTCCTCCTATTATCTTAAAAATAAGGGTGGAGACACTGACAAACATTGAATAAGATGCGTTTTTACTAAGCACAAGCATCACACTACATGGACTTCTTTATTTCATGGCACCATCACACGTCAGCTGTCACCTGTTGAAGCTATTTACTAGACGGGGCCCAAGTAAAAGGCTAAGCAGAGCATTCTGTAAATTGTGCAGTTTGAGAATCGATTAAAACTGACAGCAAAGGAGCCTCTGAATTGGTGAACAGCCTGATTATACCTCATTCTTTATTCCCTATTGACTTTGGTTATGCCATACCTTTCTATTTCCCGGGGAAATAAATTAAAAGTCAGAAGTAATTTACTTGATGGAGGATACAGGTGGAACTTAACAGGGAAGAAAATTTGCACACACGGTAGGATCTATTTTAACCCCTTTGTAGGGGGACAGCTGGTTTCAATTGTTGACAGCTCGGTGGCATCTAGATTCCAGGATACTGATTAAATAGAAGCAGTGAGAAATTGAGGTCTTGTTCTAACAGCGAGAGGATCAAAGCCCCTAATCTTATCTCCGAGAATGCTGAGATGAATTTAGGATGCCAATGAGGAGATAAGCAAATCTGTGCCTGTGCTATAAGGACACAGCCTACATAAAAAGGACAGAAAAATGCAATTAAAAAGCATTACCCACCAAAATACTAATGCAAAATAGGCTCTATGGAGGTAGGACCCATGGGGTGGGTTGGGTTAATGGGGAGACTAATATGAGCAACTGAAAGGGGTTAGTATGCCCAGAGATTAGCTGATTGTCACAGATTTGGCTTTTCTTAACCCTGATGATTAGTAATATTTCATTAATCTGCTCCGTTTGGTCACATTCCCTATGAGAGCTGTAATGGCAGCTATGTTAGTTGTCATTTATCCTAAAAGGTACTTCTCCTGCGTAGTTTCAAAAAGTGTTTTTTTTAAGGAATTCCGAGTTAATAGAAGGGTTCCCCACACATGACTCTCAACTATTAGCCACAGAGATTCTACAAAGAGTGTCTCTTGCTCTGGAGAACCATTTGCCCTTGTATTCTGTAGATTGCCCATTTATTTCAATTAGAACTGTGTAATGTTTAATTTTCTCTGTGGTGGTGCTGCAGTGGAATTGAACACTTGTTTTCAGATTCCTCTACAAATTACAACTAATCACTGGGGATCACAGCACCTGGACATGTTGTGGTCACCTAATTTTTATCCTAACGAGAAGGTCTAAGTTGCCTGCATATATGATTCCTTGAGTTTTTATCTTCTGCTTTTTTGGCTGTGTCCTAGCCATATCTAAAAGTTGAGTAACAGATAATAACGCCCCTGTTAGTACTCCCACTGGGTTTATGACCTAGCTGTGTTGTAACTCTGAACAATAGTCTCTAATGCATCACTTCATAACTAAATTTACCATATATCCCACTTAAATTCTTTCACAAAATATCCAAGAGAAGCCTGGGAATTCTGTATTTATTTTGTGGCTTGATCCAAGGTCTGGTCTTGGTTATGTAGTTAACTTGGAGTTTGAATTGAGTCTGGGGTTTGTATTTATTATGGTGTTTGGTGTAAGGTATGGTCTTGATTTTGTATTTATTTTGGGGTTTGTTCTGGGGTCTGTCCTTGATTTTGATTTTATTTTGGGTTTGGTCTGGGGTCTGGTCTAGATTATGTATTTATTTTGGGCTTTGGTCTGAGGTCTGGTCTGGGTTCTGTATTTTTTGCAGGGTTTAGTCTGAGGTCTGGGATCTGTATTTATTTTAGAGTTTGGTCTGGGGTCTTATCTGGATTCTCTATTCATTTTGTGGTTTGTTCTGGGGTCTGATCTAGGTTCTGTATTTTTGTGGTGTAGGTGCAGTCTAGGTTCTGTATTTTTTTGTGGGGTTTGGTCTGGAGTCTGGTCTGAGTTTTGTAGTTATTTTAGGGTTTGGTCTGTCTGGATTCTGTGTTTTTTTGTGCTGTGTTCTGTGGTCTGCTCTAGGTCGCAGTATTTTTTGTGAAATTTGGCCTGGTGTCTGGGTTCTGTATTCAGTTTTATGGCTTGGTCTAAAGGTCTGCTCTGGGTTCTGTATTTATTTTGTGGTGTGGTCCGGGGTCTGGTTTGGGTAATTAAACCATAACTAAATGGCTGAAAGTAGCTTTTACTTAATCCAGAGGACAACTTAAGGATCTCTCTTTCTGGGTGTTTTTTCATATTTTAAGGAGAGTTGTACTTAAGAACTAAGTTGTAAATTAAACAGCGCAGTAAATTATCAAAGCTCAAAGATTCCAATGCAACTAAAAAATAAATAAAACTCCTCCCTGTCATTTAAGCTAATGAAGTTTTTCGCTTCCGATCTTCAGCAGGCAATTTATTACTGTTGTCAATAAATGTCATATTGCTCTATTTGGCAGTCTATGGAATATAAATATTAAAGAGTGTTTAAAGGGTAGATTTACATACTTTTGTAATGCCGCTAACCTTCTAAAGTGCTCAGTCTGTCCTGATGCTAGAGAGACACTGAGATAATATTATCATAGGGCTATAAATATACAGGACGGTGAAATATGGACGCAGCTGGAGGAAGACACTAATACAATTCATATATTATATATTTAATGGAGGTGGCCTCATTATTCTCTATACAGACAGGGCAAGTTGCCAGGGGAAACAATGGAACACTTGATAACTTGATAAATGAATTTATCACGTCATTTTGGAGTTCTTGAAGTTATGTTCCTTATTACAATACTAGTCCCAAAATGTATCCTAATCGTTGTCTTGCTCCTAGCATTGGACAAGGAATTGAAGTGAGAGTTGTACGAATGATTCTTCTGAGATATATTTTGTTTTTATAGCGATAGATAGATAGATAGATAGATAGATAGATAGATAGATAGATTGACAGATAGATATAAGATGCATAGCTTAGATAGCACTCAACCAGCCTATGTTTATATAAAAAACTTGTTAAATTATTTATTATATTTGAATGTATCCATACGGTGGGCCCCCAAAATAAAGTTTACTGGTGGGCCCTAGGTACCCCAGTCCGACACTGGATAGAGCAATGAGATGCATAGCTTAGATTAGATAGATAGATAGATAGATAGATAGATATAGATAGATAGATAGATAGATAGACATGAGATGCATAGCTTAGATAAGATAGATAGATAGATAGATAGATAGATAGATAGATAGATAGATAGATAGATATAGCTATGAGATGCATAGCTTAGATAAGAGATAGATAGATAGATAGATAGATAGATAGATAGATAGACAGACAGAAATCGGACCATAGTCCTATTTCTGATATTGCTTCCTTTATCCTTGACTTGTGGAATGAATTATGACCCTTTAAATACCAAATAAAATTGGTAGAGTAATTGCATAACATATTGAAGTGTGCAGTGGTGACTTCATCTACGTACTGTATATATCCACACAGACCGACAGATGGATGAATAGATAGATAGATAGATAGATAGATAGATAGATAGATATGCAGTACTCCAGAACAGGGTCACTGCAAAATTATTAATTGACATGTCTTGATTTACTATATATGATTATTCAATGGTATTGTATAAATAGGTCAGGGTCAGGGTTAGTAATCTTAACTGAGCCCTTTAGGATGCTTGGAGATGGACCTGGGTCCGCCCCTAGAGGGAGTATCTACTGAAGTGTAGATAGAAGCATAACTTCTGAGAAGCTCTACATGAAATTGCCCCTCTTTACTAGGCCTGAGCTCAGAGAACCATCCTCTCTCAGATATTTACAGCTCAAGAAGCAACTTTATCCAAGGTGCTCCAGAAAGAGACAAAAAAAAACAGAACCTGCAAGGCCGTGCACTGTAGTCAGAGAGCAAGGTACTGTGCTTGTATAAATCTGCCAATTCACCCTTTGACACTTTGGGATGGCATGGCTAGCTATATCTTATATCTGTACCCCTCATCCTGGGAATTACAGAAGCATTTATAGAAACTTTGCTAGCCTTGGATTCTGCAGAGAGAGAAAGAGAGACTTTAGAAAGACAGAGGGAAGGAGCACTACAACCCTCACCATTGCCACTATTCCTAGATTTCTCTTAAGGAAGCGTTGCACTGTAATTTGCTTGGAACTGTACCTTGATACTGTCAAATGTACTACTCCTAATATCCTATCCTGCACTTTAATAAAGAGAGAGACATTCATTTTCCACCACTGGCTTGGTTATTGACTCCAGCATCATCCGTCTGCCATTGCACCTTCATGTCCACCTGCATCTGCCTTGCACTCTGCCAAAGTACACAATACCAAGGCCACCCCAGTCACCATCACTCTGAAGCCACAGGAGCATTGTTCTTAGGTCTGCTCCTGTGATCCATGGGTACACTTATTATTATTATTGCCAGAGCCACTACCCCACCCATCCTCCACTCGATCCTCCCAGGCCAGCAGCTGCAGCTAGATTTACAGATAGATGAATAGATAGATAGATAGATAGATAGATAGATAGATAACCCCCTTTCTGTTTAGTAGAGGGGCCATGAGTGGGAGAGTAATCTCTATGACATGCAAATACTCTAACAGGACAACATTATTGTAACTGTCAGGAAACAAATGGGTTAAATATTATATTCTATATAACAAGATGCAGCTCGCATTTGCAATCATTGCTCTGTCATTGTAGAGTCACCGTCATTGCCAATTAGCATCTCTTAATGACCTTTCATATAATGGTTGCTGGTAATGTCACTTACACAATTATGTTCATAATATGACTGTCAAAGCCGTCACGTCCTACGTCCAAACATGTAATCAAGATAGATGGAAAATTTTGATATTAGCGTTATTTCTAGTCAAGCAAAATATTAATTTCAGTACTTTAAGGCTATAAAGACTGCAACCTTTTTTATTGCTTCCTTGCATTTAAGATACAAAAAGTACAAAAAATAAAAATAAAAAATGAAGCACCTTGGCAAATGTACTTGATATAAATTATGCTACTATGTTGTGTAAATATAAAGTAGAGATGAGCAATTTTCCTAAAATAATCAGCCAGGAAAGTCAATTCAGGTACGGATCAAATCTATCTGAAGTGAAAGTACTTTAATGCCCTGACAACTGTCTATGTCTCCCTCATTCTAGAAAAAATCTCCTGAATTGAATCCCAAGAAATTCTGATCCTAATTATTCATAATTTTTTGAAAATTTCAATTCAATTCTATAATGTTGATTCACTCATCTCTAGCATACAGCTTTAAATGACACCTGTAACTAGAACCAATTGTAACTAGAAACAAATTCATACCCTCTTAGTGCCCCCCCACTAAGTAATCTTACTCGCTTAGAGCCCCCACACAGTTGTCATGTCTCCTTAGTGTCCCCACAAACAGTAGTCATACCCGCTTAGAGACCCCACACAGAAGTCATACCTGCTTAGAGACCCCACACAGAAGTCATACCTTCTTAGAGCCCCCACACAGTAGTTATGGCCTCTTAATGCCCTCACAAAGTAGTTATGCCCCATTAATACCCCCACACAATAATCATGCCCTCTAAATGCCCCCATACAGCAGTCATGCACTCTTCGTACCCTCCTTCAGTAGTTAAGCCCTTTTAGTGCTCTCAAACAATAATCATGCCCTCTAAATGCCCCCATACAGCAGTCATGCACTCTTCATACCCTCCTTCAGTAGTTAAGCCCTTTTAGTGCTCTCAAACAATTGTCATGCCCCCTTAGTGTCCCCTTCACAGTAGTCATGCCAATTTTCTGATGCACAGAGAAGAGTGCTCCCTTATTGCTCGCACACAGTAGTTATGCCCCATTAGTGCCCCACAGACAATAGCAATGACCTCTTTTGCACCCAGACAGTAGTCATGCATCCTTAGTGGCCCCATACAGTAGTAATGCCTCTTTAGTGCTCCCACACAAAAGTCATGACCTCTTCACAGCAGTCTTGTTATCTTTGTCCCCACACAGAAAAGTGCTCCCACCAGTAGTTATACCCTCTTAGTGCTCTCTCAAAAAGTAGGTATGCCCAATTAGTGCATCCATACAACAGTCATGCCCTCTTTGTGCTCCCACACAGTAGTTATGCACCCTTAGTGGTCCTATTCAATAATTATGGTCCTTTAGTGCTCCCACACAATAGTCATGCCCTCTTAGTGTTCCCTTCACAGCAGTTGTGCTACCTTAGTCCTCCACACAGAAAAGTTCTCCCACACAGTAGTTATACCCCCTTGGTACCCTCACACAATAGTATTCCCACTTAGTTTCCCCTCCACAGTAGTTAAGCCCCCTTAGTGCCTCCATACAGTAGCTATGACCCTTTAGTGCCCAAGCTGCTGTGTTTGTCATCCATTACGGGTCAGGCTTCACCTGCCAGTACACACACAATAATCACTACTGTGTCTGTGTTTGCGTGTGTACTGCCAGGTAAGGCCCTGGTACCCCCTGCCATTGTAGGTTTTAAATCAGTTAGTAGCCCTCCCCTGTCCTGGTGATCATGGCAGCCACAGTACTCCCTCTCCCTGCTGCCCCCAGCTACTTTATGCCTGCTTTCTGCTTCTTTTACCCTTAGGGCGTGCATGCTCTTTTCAGCTTTTAAAGGGCCCAGGCAGAGTTCCATGGGTCCATATTTCCAAGGGCTTGCTCCAACTGCCAGACTATTCCTCTGCAGTATTCATGCCTCTATACCTCCCCACTCTACTTTAGCTGGGTGGAGCAAGCCCTGTGAAACATTACAAAGAAAATCATGCTGCATTTAGTTAGAAAACCCAGCAGGGTGTTATGGCAATGGGTATGGAACCATTGCGTCAACTAACAGATTGGACTTAGGGCAATTCCTAAGAGCTTTATCTTGATAGTTCCTCGAGTTTTCCAATTTAATCCCTGTATAGGGATCTTTACTTCACTTCTGGGGAACTTGATGCAGAGCACTGAGGTGTCAGGCAAAATCATGGTCAGAGAAAGTCCAAGGTCTCTGGGCTCTGTCAGTGTATGTGCTGTGGTTCTGAGGATTCCGCTCCACAGTTTCCACTCAGCCCTGGCCACAGCATGCTTGCTGCTGGTTTCTTGTTACACTGCCCTAGGGGCGGTGTGCATCACTCCCTGGGCTGTATGGGTTGGGTCATATGACCTCGCTGACCAACCCTGGCTCTCCTGCATGTCCTAAAGTAACTCAGCCCCCTTCCCAGATGCCTCAATGTCAAGCTCCTTGTGTCTGCTAAGCTCCTGATACTCCTGACTTATACCTCATTCCTGGATTCTGCTACCCGTCTGATCCCTGCCTGCTTGCCTTGACTCTCATGTTGCCTACCTGGATTGCCTGACCTGTACCTGTACCAAACTTTTTGCCTGTCTGATTACGCCTCTGCCTCATCATTTGGTCCTGCACTGTTGCTACTGGTAACGACTTTGCCTGCCTGACAACGCTGGTATTTCTGGTACCTACTCAGGTACCTCCTAGTCTGCCTGGACCAGCTGTCTTGTATGCCTACCCTCCTCAAGATTTAGCGACCTGGTGTTCCCATCGGGAAAGTCTATCCCCACCATCAGGAGAACTGTGTAAAATCGAGGGGTTCACTTAGACAACACCCTTCAAGGTGGTGGGACACGTGGCACAGTGGGTTCACACCCGCTGGTTCGTGGCAGGTTGGCAGCCATTGGCTCGCAAAAATTTTGTGTGCAAGCACGCAGGGCCATTAAAAGCCAGTAGAATACACGTGTGCCCTATGGGCAGAGGTGGACAAGACCTGCTGGCAAGCAGACCACAGTCTGAATACAGGGACAAAGCAAGCCGGACCCGAGAAGGAGGAGACAGTGAGAAGTGGATACATGCCGCCGAGAAATGTGAGCAGAGCAGTGGTGGCTGTGAGTTGCCGCTATAACAAAAATTGTTATAAAGCCAGATTAACCAATTTAACCTAGAAACCATTGAACTTTTCATCTATCTAAACTGGAGCTAAAGATATCTGACATGGTAGGTCAAGGCTAGATGTAGTCAAGACCCACAAACAGGAAATCCCTATATAGTGTATGGAAGAATTTGCTAGAATTTTCAGGATGCTGAAAATCAAGCTTATTATTTCCCGTTTCATGGCAATGCAACACAACTACTAGATAGCAAGTATTATTTCTTCTTCCACTTAGAAGTATTTGTAAGTATGCTGCAACATCATAAGTTATTATCCTTTCATCTTAACCCTCTAAGGTTTGTATTGCCGGCTTCTCAATGCCAATTTCTTTCATAAGACAGGAATTGTGATGATTGGGTTAGCTGGGTGACAAGCTAAGTTCTTGAGTTGCCGAA
The DNA here is from genome assembly GCA_033119425.1 of Bufotes viridis. Lineage (NCBI taxonomy): Eukaryota > Metazoa > Chordata > Amphibia > Anura > Bufonidae > Bufotes > Bufotes viridis. The sequence continues at coordinate 42,804 of JAKVIS010000073.1, forward strand.
TGCTGTCACATTTTAAAGTAACACACTTATTCACTTGGACATTTCTTATATTTGTGTCCAGGAAACCTGGGTGAGAACTAAAGTATCTCTAATTATAGCTCACACTGGGGTGGTCACCCAACTGTCACCTGAAGTGAATACTTCAGATGATCCCTTGGTCCTATAGCACTGCATTGATATGTCTAAATCCATGTGTTGTATGAATTTACAAGGCAGCAGAGACATGACCCCAAGTTTTTCAAAATGGAGTGCATGGTATACTAGATTTGGTGCTTAAATGTGTGTTCAATAGATAGAGTAAGCCATTGTTAGTCACCTCTGGTGGTTGTTTATCATCTAGGGGAGGAAAGCATTGGGCTAGATAAATTTAAAATATCCAATCCTTCCTATCTCAAACACCATCTTTCAAGGGAGAGAACGGTGACCATTTCTTCCGAATCCAGCAGTTTCGGATAACTTTTCCCAAGTATTTAGGGCTTAACCAGTGAATGGAGTTTATGCAAATGAGAGTTCATTACCCTTAACCTCCTCCCCCCAGGAGGCATAGATTTTCCCACAGGGAATCCCCAGGTCACAAACCCCACCATAGTCTCCACTGGATGGCACAAAGAAATGCAGAAGTCACCAAAATTCAGTTTCAAGACAGCAGACAGGAACCATACTCAGAATGTTGATGAGTCAAGACAAGCAGAGTTTGGCCATGAGCAAAAGACAGACATAGGTCAGAATGAGATGACCTGGTTTAAGCACACAAGCCAGGTTGATACCAAATAGAACAAACATACCTTTGAAGAGAACAAACCAAAAGGACCTCATTGCTTAGACATAGAGCAGTGGGGAAGTTCAACTCAACGTGCACTGGCCAGGAGCCAACACAGACATGAAATCCACAAGCATAATGATGTGATGTAGGTTCAGTGTAGCAGCCAGGCAGAGGATAAAGGGCACATCTGGAGGCAATCTGATGAGTTATTACCCCTCTTCATATACATTTAGAACATAGTATACTGGATCCAGCACCTTCAGTCACCACAAGATGGAGCTTTGTACATACAAAATGTATTGAACTTAATAACATAAAATGCAGGGAGCTCCCTCTAGTGGTGACTACAGGCAGTTAAGATGTAATATTTCAAATCTGTACCTATGCAGAACATTTGGAGCTTGTATCAAGAAATTAATCCACACATAATTTAGGATCTAAAAAAATATGATGTTAAAAGTTAGATTCACTTTGAGAACAGCTCTTATCTACATTTGGTGAGAGTAGTATGATACCAATGCACTGGCTATAGTAGAGGTGATAGGCTTGTCCCATGAAGCTGTAAAGGTACTGCCAGAGGTTCAAATCCATTGTTTGTAAAGGACGTCTAAAGTGTTAAAAGATCAAGGTGCTCCTTTTTCAGAGATATACAATGCTCCATTCTCCTTGCCCGGTCACCTGTTTTTTCCCAATCTCCGTCCCCAATATAGAGTTTGGAGGACTAGTAATAGTTTTGCCTCACTCTTTGTCATTGCTAAATAGCACTGTCTCCAGCACAATGAATGTCATTTTTCAAGTGACATAGCACACACATCCAGTGCAGAGCAATGCTCCAAGATCCTGGATGTATGATGACATTGCAAAAAAATATATATCAGCATTTTTATCTCTGACATAGAGATTGATGTCCGGTACTGAGAGTAACATATCACTTTACTACCGTTCCTAAGTGTAAACATAAGATCCTGAGACAGTGTGACAAAAATGTATTGTATTTTTATTGGGGAAAAAATCCTTTTTCGTGTGCCATTCGGCAAGCAATACCAGCTTAAAGGAAAATATTCTACAGTTTACTTCATAGTGTGGGTCATATATTTCTATTTGTTATGAAGTGAAGAGGTGGGTTTTACGTGTAGCCCAGAGAAAAGTGACAATTAACAATGCTCTGTACATTTAAAGGGGTTGTCTGGGCTTTTGATATTAATGAACAATCTTCATGATAGGACATCAATATCAGTTCGGTAGGGGTCTGACAACCGGCACCCCTGCAGATCAGCTGAACGAGGAGAAGGCGCAGGCAGTGCACACATGCCGTCTCCCCTATCTGAGGTCATGCGGCTTTGTGTTTCGGGGTGTATTTTTACATATACCCATGCTGGCTGAGAGAAATATCTCTGTAAATTGACAACTTTGCATTAAAAAATGGAAAAAGTTGTCATTTACAGGGATATTTTTCACACACGGTATGGGTATATGTAAAAATACACCCCAAAACACATTGCCCTACTTCTTCTGAGTACGGCAATACCACATCACGTTTTTGCAGCCAAGAAGCGCAAAGGGGCCCAAATTCCAATGAGTACCTTTAGGATTTCACAGGGCATTTTTACGCATTTGGATTCCAGACTTCTTCTCACGCTTTAGGGGCCCCTAAAATGCCAAGGCAGTATAAATACCCCACAAGTGACCCCATTTTAGAAAGTAGACACCCCAAGGTATTCCATGAGGGGTATGGTGATTTCATCAAAAATTTTATTTTTTGTCACAAGTTAGTGGAATATGAGACTTTGTAAGAAAAAAAAAAATCAATTTCCGCTAACTTGTGCCAAAAAAAAAAAAATTCTATGAACTCGCCATGCTCCTCACGGAATACCTTGGGGTGTCTTCTTTCTAAAATGGGGTCATTTGTGGGGTATTTATACTGCCCTGGCATTTTAGGGGCCCCTAAAGCGTGAGAAGAAGTCAGGAATGCGTAAAAATGCCCTGAAAAATCCTAAATGTACTCCTTGGAATTAGGGCCCCTTTGAGCATCTTAGCTGCAAAAAAGTGTCACTCATGTGGTATCGCCGTACTCAGGAGAAGTAGGGCAATGTGTTTTGGGGTGTATTTTTACATATACCCATGCTGGATGAGAGAAATATCTCTGTAAATTGACAACTTTGTATAAAAAAAATGGAAAAAGTTGTACCTTGCTTGGGGTATGACTAATTTAGGGCTCTGGTATCTACATGTATGTCTTGAATGGGGTATCATTTAGGTATCTGGCCTGAGGTCTAAATTAATAAGTATACAATTTCACTATGGAGCCCAGCATTAGCTAGAACTATAACCCTGCTCATAAGCCAATTCCAGCAAACAGGGGCGATTTGTCAAAATTAGAGATGAGCAAATTTAATCCAGCGAAGGGTGAATTTGATCTGAATTTCAGGAATTCCTTGTGCTTCGTGTCAGCGAATCGATAAACCCTGAAATTCAAACTTCAAAGTTACCGCCTCCATTTGCGTGCGAAGGGCCGCCAGCCTCCTTCTTACTTGAAGATCTCGGACGATATTACATCATCGTGCCGGCCGTACTCTCACGCCGCACGTGATTTCGGCCAAGAGCTTTAAGCAAAGAGGTGGCGGCCGGCTGTGGTAAGTTTGAAGTAATTTTTTTTTTATGTTAATTTCCCATTGTTTGTACACTCAGATGCCACGATCATGTATGAACACGGCATCTGAGGGGTACAATGACGGGCGAGGCGCTATCGCAGCTCCTTGTCATTGCACCCGCTACTTACAAAAAATGTGCTTCGTGGCACAATAATTCGTTATGAAGCGATTTTTTTGTGTGAAATTTGGCGAATCAGCCAAATCGAATTTTCAAGAAATTCGCTCATCTCTAGTCAAAATGTATGACCCTCATTAACGAATAATGGACAACAGAAGCAAAGCAAACCTTCTGCGCAGCATAAAGACAAGACTGCATATAGCTGCAATATAGCAATCCTCCACCTTATCTGTTTCATAGAACTTAATGCAATGTATTCATTAGAGAACCATTGATATCTTTGTAGGGTGCTCATCTTCTTGAAGTGGATGCAAGCTGTCTGTCAGCTCTAGATGAAGAGAGGCATCATGAAGAGGGTTACTGTATACGTGTGGGAGGCATTTAATTTTTAATGAACGTGCCACTTAAGAACGTAATTTCATTAAGTGAGTAAAACGTAAAGACTCTCAGCCATCTTTCTGCCCCTCTTCCACTTTTCTGTTTGTTCTTCATCACATAAGGAAAAACAGAAGTAACCTTCTGCATTTGCGTCCCACATTATGAACTCCCAACAGCTCTGTCTAGTAGTTATAAAATGCAATCTTTCTACCTTTCTATATATAAAAACAAGAATGTTACAAACTACTTCAACTGTCTACACAATGGGACTAGTTTACCGATTAAATAAAAACAGTAGTCTAGAAGCTCTAGTAGATGTGCTCTTATGTTCACTATCATGCATCGTACTCAGAACTTCCATTAACATAGGTTTCTCTCCGTGTGATCAAACAGAATGGAAACATTCATATGATAGATGTTTCTACAAAAGAAAAAAAGGTCAAATCTGTCCTCACCATGCATGAAAAAAAGAGAAAATTTGGAAGAGTTACAGAACAGCTAATGAAAGTGTATCTTAGTTAAAAACAATTTTCCAGAAAAGAATAGTACAGGTGAATATAAGAAACCTTGTAATTTATCTTATTAAAGAATTATGCTTACTCTTTGGCTTCTCATGTTGCTTTCCTCTTCCTTCCCTTTCCTCAGCCTCATATCTCTATTAACTCCTGTCTCTGTCTCGAGTCTCACACATAAATAAGAGGAGGAAGTTAGAAGGTGACTTATTACCTTACTCAAAATAGTGGTAGAACCTTATCCTACTAGATATAGTAGAGTCGAAAGTGCTAAGTGTAGCAGAGCTAAGAAACTGCAGTTGGTGTGTCTCTGATCCAGCAGCCTCCTCCCACCAACTCTTTTCATAGATGCCAATGTTAAATGCAGATAGAAGCATTTTTCTATGACAAGATATATTACAAAGTTTCTTATAATCACCTGCTCCATTCATTTATAGAAAGTTGCTTTTATAATTGGTACGCTTTAAGGGGTTATCCTTTTAAGACGATCCATTAAAGGAAATCTGTGACCAGGAAATGCAAAGTTAAACCTCAGACAATGCCCAGTAGGGCTAGTTCAGCTTAAGGAAACCTTTCACTTAGTGATCTGTTGCTTCATTCTGGACAAGAACTTAGTTTATAAGCAAATGAGCCATTAAGTGCACTGATGGCGGGCCAAGCCTGTCTATGCACTCTTACTTCTCCTGCTTCTCTGACCAGTCCCTCACTTTCCTTAATTGACAATGCCACGTTCCTTATAGTCATCTCAGCTGGTTCTGTCAATGAGGAGAAGGTGGGGTTGCAGGGGCAGCAGGAGGTACATGGAGTGACTTGCGCCAACCCTAGGTGCACTTAACTGGTCATTTGCATGTAGATTAAAAGTAATATTTTCCTAGCCCTGGTGACAGACTCCCTTTAAGAAATTGAATCCAAGCTGTATCACAAGTCTATCTCCAGATACCCTCAGAGATCTGAATCTCCATGAGGAGCTGTAGAGGAAATGTAGTATTACATTCCAGCCATTCACAGGAATAGGCAACCAGGTCATACATGGATGTGCTGGATCTGCAAGACATACACTTTGTCAGTGGATTTCTGTTTTGGCTCGTAAAGTGGAGTCTCGTGCAGAGCAGGAGACTCTCATTGTGACATCCATATACCCTAACAGGACAAATGGATAAGGATCAGTATTATTACATGGCTCATTTATTTTGGTTAAGGTTTCTAAGATGAAGCAAAGTAGATTCTTATCCAAATATGGTCAAATAAACTTTGAGAGACAGAGGTCCAGATGACAAGATGTATTCTTGAAAAATTTGCCTAATGTGGCCTGATGAAGTAACCATTACAGTGATAAAACATGTGGCCAAATAAACCTTTCAAGCATATACCTTATCATCCAATCCTCTTTCTCTACCAATCACCAAGCAACCCCCTCCAGCCTTTTATTTTTTACCTGTTTTCTCCATGGTTGCATGGAGGTGCTTCATACCATTGGTCTTAGAGCTGACTGCTACTTTACATTTGCTACACACACTCCTCCCAGAGTTGGCATGGGGATCACAACTGTAGTAGGTGAGCACCTCTCTCACTGTGCACTTCTGCCGCACAATTCTTGGCCTAGTGATCCTTCACTGTCGGTGCGCCCCTGGGAGTTTTCTCTTCTCTTTCAGTCTAAAGACATATTATGGGAGGGAGTCAGAAGAGGCCATGAAATAAATAAAAAAAAGACAGTAGAACAAAAAAGATCAAGAATAAAACTAGCAATGAGTTGAATGATACTTTCACAGATATTACGAATATCTCACAAGGAGCCAAAAGATTTAGAGAGAAGACGAAGAACCACTATTCAAATAATCTGTTTAATTATGTCTATATTTGTTCCATTTATATCAGTTGATATCATAGAGGATTCTCCAAATGAATAACATCTAATCTGCACTAGCCTTTTAATTTCATTATGTTTCACACAGTAGTTTTCTTTCAAGTGAACTTTCCTTCTTGTGACACAAAATTACAGTTTCCTGTCCTGTTCTTGCATTTAAATGCAAAAAGATTGTGGAGCTTTTCTTGCATTTAAATATCTGGGCCAAGACAGATTGGCTTGTTGGTTCCCTTTCTGGCACCAGAACCTGAGACATATATTACACCCTCATCTTCCAATTAATGTATTTTTTTTTTTTAAACTCAGCTAGTCTAGCAGAGCCATATGTTGACCAGTAAGTCATGAAAATACTAGAACTGGAATAGACTGTGATGGATCCAGGGTGCTGTTCCCCTGTTCAAATGAAAATTCAATATAACTCATTGGGTTTTGTGTAACAGGCATTTAGCATTTTTTATGCCATGTACTGCACCAGGTAAATTCCAAAACAGGGGCATAATAATGGGGGCTGAGGAAGGGTCCTTCTCAGGGTTCTGAGGCGAGAAGAGGTCCTAAAAGCTCCCAAAAAAAAGCTCCCAAGCCCCATATGAGGAGGCCAGTACCATAATGGGTGACCCTATTATAGATTTTTTAGGCATTTCAAGTTGCATTAAATACTCCCAAGGAACCTTGGCATGAGTAAAAAAAACAAAGTTAAGAAAGAATAAAACAAAAAAAAAAATTGCTTCTCAGTAAGAGACATTAATGACTTCAAATGTTACAGAGAAAATCTCTGTCCTAAGTGTCTATTAAATTACATTTTACGCGGCTGTGTCATTTCTCCATCGTTCATTTAAACATTTTGTAAATTTCCTTTATGAAGACAATTGCAAAAAAGCCTTAGCTTCTATTTCCCGGTGATATGCAGCTGTCAGTGAAGTTTGTAATTACATAAAAGACATCGAAACAACATAAGTTGTTTGAGATGTAAACTCAAGTAATATTTCTTAATAACCCCCGAAACTCATTGGAAAAATAGAAAAAGGAAATCTTGTTAGGTATTCAGAGCAAGATTAGAGGAGGCATTTCAAAGGACATACTTGTAGATATTTATCTAATATATCCTGCGGATAATCATATAAAAATACACATAAGACCAAGGCTAAGCTGATTATGCTTCTGTAATGGAAGTGTAATTTTCTTTTGTTCCAACTACAGAAATGCTTAGTGTTTTTATTTTTTTTTTCCCTTGCCAAAATTATATGATTATCATAAAGGCCAATATTACAAGTTGGAAAAGTTGCAATAAACTTTGTTACATTTTTTGCTTTCTTGATAGAATTTAAGATTGATGGCAGTGCTATCTCCCAGCAGACTGCTCACTCGGATTGTTTAAAAAGTAAGAGGAACAGCTAGTTGTTGACCTAAAGTTTTTGAGTGTTCATAATAGAATATGCTTAATTGATATGAAAAATATATTTTAATGTAAAGAGGTTGTCCAGGTACTTGGTCCCCACACCTGCTGCTCTTGACAAGTTGAGGGAAGCATTCTTGCCTGCTCCTCGTTGCATAGTTCCAGCTCCTTCAGTCCATCATGGCATTTGCTGTTCTCCAGGCGCCATTTGTCAACTTCCAGAATGGATGGGGGTCATATGTGCAACTGCAACCAATATGACTGGTAATCTCTGTCCAAGCAGCAACTGACCCAATGACGTGACCTTCGTCCATTAACAAAGTTGGTGACCAGTGATCACAGAGGTGGACAAAAAGAACTGGAAACAAGCCCCCAAAAAATCCATGGCCATTTCATCATAGATGCCTTGCCATTTTTTTTTTTCAGGGGTTACCAGTACTACCAGTCACTGGCTTCAGTGATCATGTTCCATGCCTGCTGTCCTCACCACTTAGAATATTTTTGAACTGTCAGACAACCTCTTTAAAGGGGTTTTTCGACAACTAGAGATCTCATATGTCCTGAAATGTCAGATGATAATATTAGTTAAGGTCATTTACCTGGGATATTCGCTAATATCCAAAATGAAGGGCCTACAGATAATTTTTACAACCATCACAGCAATAGTGGAAGGGGTGGTGGGGTGTTGTAGAGGGGCAACAATGAGAAGTCAATGGACCTGTAATACAGACATTCCTGAAGAAGCAGAATCTTTGCCCGATGTAAGTAATGGCGAGCTGTGCCCTACCTATAGGATTGATCCTCTATTTGCCAATCACTGAGGAACCTAATCATAAAAGGAAGGGCAAAAAAATGAAAATAATTATATGTGTTGCATAGGGTGTAGTAGAAATGAGCGAACCAGTCGAGATTTGTTTCAGGTTCGTTACCCCAAATTTTTTAAAAATTTTGATAAGACCCGAATCAGGCCAAACCAAAATTGCCCCAATTGCTCTGAAAGTTGCTCTTAGGACTTGATATCTCTTTTTTTTTCATTTGTTATTAACCCCCCTCCGCAAGTTCTGGAATGCAAAGTAATAGTAAATGATGTCTGATTGACACTGACATACATAGCTATGGGTAAATGCAACATAGCCTTGGGTAAATGCATGTTAGACTGTGTTAACATGCAGCATATTTAAAAACTTACCACACCTGCACATGTGTTATGCTTTTCATATTGCAAAGCTTCCAAAAAGTTTGGACAGGCAGTGTTTATACACACACAATGTTATGGGATAAAAAATAAATAAGTGACTTAGGGGACCAAGCATCCAAAAATTTTACCTTGACAGGGTCGGAATGTCTGTCCAAAAGACACGCACAAGAAGAAAAAGTGTCAGAAGAAAAAGTGTCTCGTTCTGAATGAGCCTAAAAAAATCCCCTTGTTAATTGGGAGCAGCAGCAGAGCAGTGTGAACGTGGAAAGGGTACGGTACGGATATAGTGGCATGCAGCCACTATGGTAGCGTCAGCAGAAGCAGCATAAGATAGAACATATAAGGCAATAGATCGGCCATATATGGGTAACAGTAGCAGTAATAGTAGTGGTGGTAGTGGTTGTAGTAGTGGTGGTAGTGGCAGTAGTGGCAGATACTTTGCAATAATAGCAGTGGCGGTAGATGTCGGCAGGCTGCAGCAGTGGCATGATGGCGGCGGTGGCACAGTGGAGGGGGCAGCAGCAGCAGCCTTGCAGAATTTAATGGTAGGCAAACATGCAGCAGTGGTGGGATGGCGGCGGCAGCAGCAGTAGCCATTCAGAGCGTTATGGTAGGCAGGTCGCAAACCATAGCATAATGAAGGCGACAACAGCAGCTATTCAGAAAGTGATGGTAGGCAGGTCACAGCAGTGGCATAATGGAGGCAGCAGCAGCCGTACAGAACTAGTGATGAGAGGCAGGGGCAATATTCGAATTTGCGATATTTCGAGAATTTTGGGCGAATATTCGTCATATATTCGCGAATTCCTGATCTTCAGGCATTATTATCTTGATTGTGAAAATTCGCTTAAAATTTGCATAAAAATTTGCATAGACTGGTATTTTAAAAAAACAATATTCACGATTATGAATATATTTTGAGATATTCTAAATATTCACGAATTCTCGAAGTGCCAATATTCTCGATTAAAATTCGCAATTCGAATATTCGGGATCAACACTATACAGAATATGATAGTAGGCAGGTAGCAGCAGAGGCATAATGGTGCAGGCAGGCAAACAGCAACAGTGGCAAGATGGGGCAGATCTATTCATCGGAATCAGCTGGGGGAGTGTGAAACCCACGCTTGGTTAATTTAGAAGAATACAAGCTTGATTGATTTCTGACTCTCTCTGATTGTTTTTTCACTCTCCTTGTCTCCCTAAGATCATTTTTCTGGCAGACACAGTAAGAACCAACCACCCTTATTCACAGCCCAGCACAGTATGACATTCTGCTCTTTCTGCCAGGGCACCTCCTTGTCTCTCAGCCTTGGAGTTAAGCAGGGCAAGCTCTAACCCCTACTTCCTCTTAGGGTCATATAAAAACCCTTCTTCTTCCTCCCTAGTGTTTTTTTCCTTCCAACATGTGCACTAAAATGGCGCTAAGGACAAGGGCTAAGGGCAAGGGTACTTTAGAATATGGACTTTTGTGGACTTTTGAACCTATTTCTACCGTGCAAGGTCATCAACCCACTACTTTATTGCACTTCAAAAGGTTAACGTGCATTATGATTAATGTCATTGTTTATGCTGTTTTATACTGTTGAACTGCATTTTATATGTTCATTGTAATATATCCTGTTCATTTGCACTGTATTTGCACTGTACTGTGGAAAGGGTTAATACACAGCCAGCTAATACCAAGAGACGTTGGGACTTTCTACCTATGCACTGAAAAGTTAGTGATTTTCCACAATTAAAATAAGAGCATATGCAGAGCTAAGTTTGGAAGGAAAAATAAAAACAGACACAGTGACCTTTTGATTGTCTGATTAAGCTCTGTCTAAGCCAGTGATGGCTAACCTCTGGCACTCCAGCTGTGGTGAAACTATGACACCCAGCATGCTCCATTAATTTCTTTGTAGTTCTGAGAACAGCCAAGCAGGTGTATATCTTGGGAGTTGTAGTTTTACCACAGCTGGAGTGCCGGAGGTTTGGCAGACTGGAACTGCAACATTCTTCTCAACCCCTCCCACTACAAGGTTCTAGTTCTGTTAGAAACAGTATAAAAGAAGATAAGTCAGATCCCCTAGTGGTTTGCAAATAGGGACCAGTGTTCCTTATCTGTCAGACTGCATGAGTCACCAGATAAGACAGAGACAAGGATATTTTGTCACAGACCCTGGGTCACCAGCCTTTTGACCAGGCAGCCAGACATACAAATGATCTACAGACCCTGGGCCACTAGCACTTTAGACAAGATACCAGCCTTCTGAGAGTGAAAGGGACTGCTAGCTCAGACCTTTCCTCGGCACAGAACTTTCTTCTGCCAGGAGACTGTTTTGCACCTCAGTTCCTCCAGTAAAGAAGCACACCGGTTTACTCCACACCCTGACTGTCACTGCAGACCCTGGACTTATTACCATTTGGGAGGCACCAGACCTTACCATCCCTTCCAGAGAGCATAAACACATGGGGATACCTTGATGGCATCCAGGGGATCCAGCATAGTGTTGTGGCCACCCCCAAACTTGGTCACTGTGAATTCCTCATGGGGATAACATACAGCTAGATGTTGACCTTCATCTTAGGCTCACAGTGTTGCAAGGCAACAACGATAACCACCATGCTGCCCTCCTGTTCTGTGAATTGGAAAAGTCAAAGGGGGCGATTTATCATCCCTCTACACCATGGATTTGGTGTTAAAAAGGTTTTGAGATTTTTTAAATGCTATTGTGATTAGATTTAGCCTTAAAATTATATTTTAATGCTGCCATCACCAGTTTCCAAAAAGGGTATGAGGTGAGTGTGGGGTGTCGGGGAAGAAACTGTCATAAATGATGACTGAAATCTACACCTGCCAGATGAGACACTTAAAGGGCATCTGTCAGTAGATTTGTACCTATGAAGCTGGCTGACAGCTGAAGGCATCTGTGTTGGTTCCAGGTTCATATGTGCTCACATTGCTGAGATACACATAGATGCTCCATTTTCTCTGCAAATGCCGCACCCTCTGCACTTTGATTGACAGGGCCAGTCACTGCCAGTCATAGTGGAGATGTTGCAGCAGCTGCAGAGAGAGCTGAGCCTCTAGGAGTAACAACAACACCCCTGATGCTCCAAGAGGCTAATTTCCGTATATTAAATCATAATCTTTCTCAGGAATGTAAGCACATACTGTATGAGCATGACGCCAACACAGATGCCTTCAGCTGCCAAGTATACATGCAACAGGTCAGCCAGTTTCATAGGTACAAATCCGCTGACAGGTGCCCTTTAATTTATTACAAGGTCCAGCGCCTGGCCCATTAAGAGCGGCGTATCACACGCCGTTTTAGATAATTTAGGAAAGTTGACCAAAGTTTCCATATATGATGTGGATGCAGATATTCTACCAAATCTACATTCCTGACAATCAACATTAGGTCCCTGTATCAATATGTCTGTAAATTGTCTCCGGTTTATTCTCACTCCGGGATTAAAAATACGTACCATGACATTTATAGAATCCAAATTGACCTTGGCCCCTCAAACCAATTGTATCATTTACTTCTGTGTCATCGAATTTGTAAATAAACTTTCAGATTGGTATAAATTATGTGTCAATTTACAGGACGACTGCAAATGTAGAAATTCCAACATTTCACCCATAGTCATAAACTTCTTTTAATGAAACACATTTTCCCCTGGCAAGGCGGGAATGAAATCTGAGGTGTTTATACAGAAGACACTTCCATAATGTACTGTGCCACATCACATAAATAGCAAAGGCGCACGTCACCAGCACTTACCATTGATGAGTTCAATTTCCCTCAATTACAATGTAGCAATATGTGGAATTCAGTGTATCAAACGCAAGAAAAAGAGATGTTAGAAATAAAAGATGTTAGATGTTATTGTCAGTGATATACTGTGTATGGTATAAGTGGAAAAGATTTTTTATTTTACTTTCCGCTAGCACGGCGTCAGGTGTAGCTGCAAGTCAGGGGTAGTCAGAGATCAGACAAAATGTAGCCAAAGGAGGGAGAGGGGAACCATAAAAAACAAAAGATCAAATACTTATATAGTAAATTCCTCTTTTATTTTAGCACCACTGTTTTGGTAATTTCCTGCTGACTTTGTTTCCTTTACTTCATTGATAACATCAGATTAAAATATAACCACTGCAGCCAATCACTGTTCTCAGAAAAAGATAAAAAAAACACCCTGCCCGATGTGATAAATAAATATGCGAATGTACGTGGCTATATTTAGAAAAGAAAAATTACTGAAATAACGCAATAACATAGTGGATCCAAATATAATATATAGACTAAGCCCTCATTCTGATATAATAAATACTGATGAGCCTCAGGGGCTATATTCAAATTTGCAATATTTTGTGAATATATGGGCGAATATTTTCCATATATTTGCGAAAATCGCAAGTTACGGTTAGTTTATTGATTGCTAAAAATCGGCAATGTAATATTCGCGTAATGAGCGCGCAATACAGGCGTGGGTCACTTTGGGTACATTTTTCAAGCTGCTAGAAGTTTACTGAGACTGGAGATAATGGATGACACGGCAGAACATTACAATAGCTTTATATGCAGGTAGAGTGCTCCAATATATATTCTCGATTGCGAAAATGATGCGCATATTTTTGCGCAATACGTGCAACTGGGTGACATCATAGCATTATGTAGGTATGGACAGCTAAACCTATCACACTACCTAATACCCTGCTCTCGAACCTATCAGCTACACTATAAATTAATGTAACCTACACTGACTATCTCCCCCTAACTATCTGAATTATATATATAAGTTAACTGTCTAATGTATATACAGCAAATCACAGAGCACAGCAATCACACTGCTGTCTCTCTCACAACTCCATTACACTACAGAAAATGGCTGCTGGGGAGGTTCCTCATATAGTAAGGGGATAGGCAACTTTCCTATTGGTTGCTAGGAATGTTGCTAAGCTCAGACAAAGACATTGCAGCCTTCTCATTGGCCCACAAGCAAGAGGGAGGTTACTGATGAAAAAAAACAGTATAATATTCGAAATTACGAATAAATAGCACCATATTCTAAATATGAGCGAATTCTCAAAGTGCCGATTTTCACGATAAATATTCGCGATTCGAATATTTGGGCCCAACACTAATGATAAAATCTGAGATTCTTAGCCAATATATTTTGATGAAAGCACATCTGTGCCCACCTACCAGTGACAAGGTGGTCTCATTCAGGCAGGACCTACTCTAAACCTATCTATGGCGTTGGGCATCTACATCTCTTCAGCTCTTCTGAATTTAGATGCCCAACAGCATAGATAGGTTTAGAGTAGGTCCTGCCTGAGATTGCCTTGGCACTGGTAGGCGGGCACAGGTGTGTTTTGATCAAAATATATTGACTAAGAATCTCAGATTTTATTATATCAGAGTGAGGACATCTACCGTTTTCAATGATTTTTTAATCACTGGTCTCAGCACCAGGGGATTAACTTATTAATTAATGGGTTATTTATATAAATATATACATATTATTATGATATTTTTTTTTTTGATAACTTGGTTACAAAATAGGGTATATTTTTATTTCAGAAATAGCATCACTTTGTTCATCAGCTGTGTCTGGTATTGTAGTTCATCTCCATTAGGTTCAGTTGCAAAACTGAACACAATTCATAGCCTAATGGGATACTCTTTCTGGAAAAAAAAGTTGATCCGTATTTCTCATCTCAACCAACCTTTCTCTTGCATCGGACAAGATGTGACCAACCCTGAATGGTACTGCTCAATCAATTACTAATGTGAGAAATAATTAACAAAAATAAAGCTTACATGTCATCTGTCCTTATAGGCAGTGTCCACAAATCATGATCTTTTGTCTGACCTGATTTTACTGGATATATTTAAATTTATTACAAGTCTTTACGTTGATCTACTCCACATAATTAAATCCCAGCAATGGTAAACTACCCATTTTGATTTAAGTTGGATTTATCAAGACGCATCAACAGGAAGACGTTCCTCATTTCACTTCTAGTGGCCGATAAATCTGCAAATGATATGGAAAGCACTTTAAGTTGGAATGGAAAAAAATCCAGAACCTGACAAGTCAAGGTTCATCTATTTGTCCTGCACACATTATATGAGGCTTCATCATTGCCAGGCAAACATCTACGCTGACATCTATGGATGGCTATTAAGAAAAATAGCTGAGTTAAAAAGTTCATCAATAGATTGGCTCTGCTTGTTCCTAAGACAATTCTTAATTATTGTACCTACAACAGGGGATATTAATAATTGTGGTCTTCACCTGTAATATCTTTCCTGTATGGTAGTAATGCCATCACCTATTATGGAGCCATGGGAACTATAACAGGACCACAAATTTTTATGTGCCATGAGTTTTACTGGTGTCCACATATATGTTGCTCCATGACCTTGGTGCAACTACTACCTATGCCCTTCTAAAGCTAGGACAGATATATTACCACCCACAGTCACAGGTACATCATGGGGTCCTGGAAATAGTCAAATATCCCAGGCAGCTATAGGGATTAATAGGTTCTTTAGGACTTTATGCGGCTTAAGTTGCATCCTCTGTAATAGACCACACTCTGAATATTGAACTGTACCCTAATGTTAAAATGGTTTCTGAGATTTATATACTGATGACCCATCCTCTGGATAGGTCATCAGTTTCTGATACGTGGGAGTCTGACACCCGAAAACCCTGCCCATCAGCTGTTTGAGAAGGCACAGGCGCTCTTGTGCTTGGTATCACAGCTCAGGTCCATTCACTTCAATGGGGCTGAGCTGCTCCTAGGCCATGTGACCGATGAATATGACATCACATGGCCTAGGGAAAGCTGAGAGAAGGCCACGATGCTACTGCGAGCGCCTGTGCTTTCTCAAGCAGCGGATCAGCCGGGGTCCCAAGTGTTGGACCCCCACCAATCAGATACTGATGACCGTTCCAGAGGATAGGTAATAAGTATATAAGTCTTTGAAAACCCCTTTAAGGTGCTCTTGTATCTTTAGTGTTTTGCATTGAGCCTCATTGGGGAAATTTATAATGGGTCTATGCCAGCTTTCTGGCATAGAAAAGTCACAAATCCTGGTTTGCAAGAAAATGTGCAACTTTTTATCTTTCTCTGACACCGTTATCACGGTGGGGCTTATTTAACAACATGTCCACAAGAAAACTGACACACATTGCACTAGACTACTTCCCCAGCTCCTAAAATGGAGTAGATTTTAATTCTGGTGCACAGGATGACAAATATCCACCTCAATTAATAAGAGGAATGTGCCTGTGATTATACATTTATCACCTTTAATTGCCAATACCTTTAAAAAGAACCAGTCACTTCTGATGCATGCAACTTAAACTTGAGGCTTTCCTTAACTTCCATACCTCCAATGATATTTAAGAATTTTCTACTTAAAAGGTTAAACCCTTCTGAGATATCGCTAGGATAGGCCATCAATGTCTGACCGATGCAGGTCCCACCTTTGCGACTTGCTCTTATCTCATAAACAGGCCCCCATAATGAAGGATAGCACACCAACAATGAGAGTTACGGTAATAACTGAGCAAGCACTCTTGGCTATTTTTGAAAGTTTCAAAGCGGTAAATGGAGATTGTAGCGCACATGTATGGCCATCTCTCCATTCACCACTACGGGACTGCTAGAAATAGCTTAGTCCTTTATCAGCTATTTTCGGAACTGCCATAGTGGTAAACAGAGAATGGCTGTGCTTGTGCGATGCGCTCTCCTTCGCTTCAGGGTTACGCTTCTCTACGGTAGGTTGTGGGACCTGCAACTAACAGCAATACGTTAATGACAGCCTAGCCCCTCACAGTTGCTATCAGCCAACTGAAAGGGCAGATTAGCAAGAGGAGAAGAATTTTAATTTGTGTCGCCACTTTAGCTGTAATAAAAAATGTCGCTCCAGCTGTGAGAAAAGAAAAATCATAGGACACAGCTTGTTGCAGCATTATTTACAGAATATTTGATGGCACACCAAGCTAAGATCATCATGTCTCTATCCACATCATAAACCTCCAAATCTGTATGGAACCAAAGATGCATGTAATAAATGTGTGAGCGAACGCAGATTTTATGCCACGGCCGACGCCGCATATCAAATCTCAATTTGTTTTACAAACGGCACTTTTACATATTGTAGTGATGTATTCAGATGTCTGCCTTCTTGTGGATCAGCGTCTGATGTACATTTCTATTTGGGTAGCAGCAAATAGGGCTTTTAGATGGAAAAGCATGGCTGATTCTGAGGCCACTGGCTCAACTATATCACTGGCTTGCTGTGTCAGGCGAACACAATAGGTAGACAGTGCATCCAAGACCAGGGAAAAATGCGCTAAACGCTTGGAGATTAGGATGATTTGATTGTCATAACCGTTCTGGCTGACAGGGGAAGTCACAGACTCTATCTGCAAGGCTGGAAACTTGCCAAAGGGAAATCATTGTAAATAATTCATGTGATTTTATTCTTTTTTCTGATAACTCACATAAGTAAAGTTTTCTTCGTTACAGCCTGTAAGATGATTACTTGAGCAGCAAACTTGCAGGCAACTTATAAGGGGCCATTTACACAGGGGATATTAACACTGTAAAAATATGCTGTGTATGACGCAGTGGAAACCATGGAGCGGTTGCTCACTTTAAAGGCCGAGGACCCATTAGCAGCTTAGAGCCATCCAATGGAGCTAAGCCGCGAGCCAACAACCACCAGGGCTTTGAACGGAAACTGTCCACACACTGCCTCAAGATAGAAGGGACACGTCTCTTCTTGGCACGGTTCTGGCTTTTAACTTCCGGGTCTCAAACTTTAGTGGCCGCAGCTGTAATTTTAGTGTCCATACCAAGATTCCAGGATCAAAATTTGCCGTGTGAACACTCCCTTAGAATACAAGTACCACTTGGAGTTAGGATCTGTGAGAAGGAAGAGGGTTTTAAAGAGGGCGAGTATAAGTATTGCCTATGTACAAGATGACCTGAGTGAATCCAAAGTAAGTTGGAAATGCTGAATGCTTAACTTGCGGAAACCAGCCTAAAATTACGGTTTCTTAAAGGGGCTGTCCAAGAAATCAAACTTGACACTCTTCGTAAGCAACTTCTAGGGATACAAGTCTAAATTGGAGTACATGTCTGTAAAAAGGGAGGGGTACATGTCAGTGAAAAGGACTGTCCATCTATAAGATGTCCTAATTGTATGAATACAAACGCAAAATTAGTTGTGGGATATGAAAAACATGATTTGTGGAGACCAGCTTCAAATTGGGATCCTTTAAAGGGGTTGTCTATGTTATAAAAAAAAAGCAGCGCAGTCAGTATGTGTCATAAATTAATAAAATAACATATTCATATTTTTTTTACCCTGTCACTTCCAGGGCCACCTCTCTGATCCTCACCATCGCTGTAGATATGACGTTCTGTTCTTGGTGGCAATGGTGATGTGTCTATATGTGATCATTGAGTCCAATGATAGGGCCAGATGTCATTGCTGCAGTCAAAAGCTACACATATTTGATAAATGTTGTCCAAAGCCATCAATTTCAGTAGGAATGGCCAATCATCTATTGTGTATGCCCTGTCTCCGACAACAATGGCAGATGTCGGGGGAAAGATAAATCTTTCTCAAAGTAGATAAGACCCTGGCAGAGAAGCATTAGTGGAGCCCACTCCCATGTCCCAATTAAGAACATTTGGCTCAGCTGGGCAGGCATGTGTATGGGGAAATTGGGAGGAACAGCTGTTTGCTGAACAGCTATCTAAAGTGTATGGTCAGCTATACACCCACCAGAGGAAATAATTCTAAAGGTCCACCTTCTACCTACACATGACATGTAGTGATTAACGGCAGGGGCAATATTCAAATTTGCGATATTTTGAAATATTTGGTAGAATATTCGTCATATATTCGCAAAATTGCTATTCTTTTCTTGCGAAAATCGGCAATGTAATATTCTCGTAATGCGCACGAAATACAGGTGTGGCTCACTATAGCTACATTTTTCAAACTGCTCGAAGTTTACTGAGACTGGAGAAAATGGTTGGCACGGCAGAACATTACAATAGCTTTATATGCAGATAGAGTGCACCAATATGTTCGCGATTGCTCAAATCGGCAATTAATGATGCGCATATTTTGGCGCAATACGTGCAACTTCAAATCTGTTAAAATCTGTAAATATTCGCATCATTAATGCCGATTTCGCAATCGCGAATATATTGGAGCACACTATCTGCATATAAAATTATTGTTATGTTTTGCCGTGACAACCATTTTCTCCAGTCTCAGGAAACTTCTAGCAGCTTGAAAAATGTAGCTATAGTGACCCACACCTGTATTGCACGTGCATTACACGCATATTACATTGACGATTTTCACAATCAAGACCATATTCGCTATTTCTCAAATTTGCAAATATATGACGAATATTGTACCAACTATTCGCGAAATATCGAAAATTCAAATATTGCCCATGTCGCTCATCACTAAAGGAAACTAGCTGAGTATGACTCCCATCTTTTTAGGGGCTCTATATCACCCCATAGGCTGCCTCTCTAGCACATCTATCTTACCTTTCACCAAAAGTTGATGCTTTTACTATTAGAAATTCCACAAATTTAATATATAAAATGTACAATGTCCCCAAATATTCAATGCAATGAACGATTCAAAGAGTCACAAAATTACTACGTCTACAACAACCTTGAATTTTCAAATGAGCAGACTTATATTCATTTCAATGACAATTTCTGAGTATATTGAATTTATATTTAACAGAGAGGCCTGCAAGAGGAAATTAATGATTTAATGAGATTGCTCCAGTGATTAGACGCTATTAGTATTAGATTTACGTGACACCGCCTCATTGTGTCTCTATAGACATCAATGCAGCAAACACTATAGGGGACATGATGGGACTCCTGTGCGAATTTTACCTTGAAGGGATGAGCCGTCTAAGGCCAAATCTAGTTATAATAATGCCCGTCATCCTGTCACGATATTCCTCACATGCTCATTTATCCGATAGTAGAGATGAGCGAACACCTGGATGTTCGGGTTCAAGAGGTTCGGCCGAACTTCCGGAAAATGTCCGGGTTCGTGATCCGAACTCAACCCGAACTTCATCCCGAACCCGAACCCCATAGAAGTCAATGGGGACCCGAACTTTTGGGCACTAAAAAGGCTGTAAAAGACACCCAGAGGGATAATATACCGCTATAAACGCATTGCGATTACAACTTTGAGCTAACGATCACCATGGGAACGCCTCCTCCAGTAGAATGTACTGTCGGATATGAGAATTAAGTTGAAATCGCAATGCGATTCTTATATATTTGCTAATCGCATTAGAGTTTAGCTTAGCATTGCTAATAACTCCATTCATATCGCTAACTTACTGAGTCAGTAAGTTAACGAATATGGATGGAATTATTTAGCAATGCTAAGTTGAAACGGCAATGCGATTAAGCAGATATATAATAATCGCATTGCGATTTCAACTTAATTCTCACATCCGACAGTACATTCTACTGGAGGAGGCGCTCCCATGGTGATCGGTAGCTCAAAGTTGTAATCGCAATGCGATTAAGAATACATAAGAATCGCATTGCGATTCCAACTTTTAGTACTCAACTTTTAAAATCGTACACCACTTTAAGTTCCAAAGTTGCAATCGCGTTCGAATAGAACTTAAAGCTGTCTCTTAGTCAGTTTTAGTATTGGTGTGTTGTAATAGAAGTTACATTCGTACGCGAATATAACTTAGAGCAATACAGTCAACTTTACACTGTTAGTTTTATTATCGCGATAATACAACTATTCAAGAATCGTGTACGTGCGTCTGTACGTGTGTGCGTACCTCGACACTATTCTATTTTGCCAGCCACAGCTGAAACCACTGATTTATGGTATTGCTATTTTGGCAATTGAATTTAACCCCAGAAAATAATCTATCCTTTGCCAGACAGCAGACAGTATTATACTTGTCTAGCCAAAGCTGGAACACCAGATTTAGGGGATTGGTATTTGGGCAATTGTATTTAACCCTTAATAAAATATAGAAATTTCTTTCCTGAGTTTCTAGGGGTGACAATTAGCACAGCCAAGCCCCTGATGTAGGATATAGCAAAATAAAAAAACTAGTATTGATGGATTGATGGACTTGGTGGCAGCTTCTTCTGGCGCACCACAAGTCACAAAATGGCCACCGATCAACCCAGAAAATAAGTGACAGAAAACGCTCTGTGCAGCCTAAAACCAGCGAGCAAGTAACTAGCAGAAGTTCAATGATTCTCAGCTGTAAATTGATCCGTTCATTAGGTGCTGTTGCTGACTTTAACCTGCCTAATCTCGCCCTGATAGAAGCTGCGTCCTCTCCCTACACTAATCAGAGCAGTGTGACGTGCGGCGCCACGTGACTCCAGCTTAAATAGAGGCTGGGTCACATGCTGCACTTGGCCAATCACAGCCATGCCATTAGTAGGCATGGCTGTGATGGGCTCTTAGGGCAAGAAGTAAAATGCTAACTGATTGGCTGCTGTGCAGCCCTTCAGAAAGCGGGAAGAAATCGACGAACACCGGACCCGAACCCGAACTTTTTTGAAAATGTCCGGGTTCGGGTCCGTGTCACGGACACCCCAAAATTCGGTACGAACCCGAACTATTCTCGAACTATTCGCTCAACACTATCCGATAGTAATCAAATGTGCCTTGTGCTCTAAACCAGTGGTCTCCAACCAGTGGCAAAATTACAACTCCCAGGACAGCAAGCCCAGATTGAGGACCAATGTTTCAAGCTTTTTTGCAAGCAATTGCTACATTTCTCTAGCTTTCTTCAAGGGTTTTAGGTAAACCCAAGCCTTGGTGCTCTCCCTCCTCTATAAAACTGGAGGAGCATTTTTCCATTCGCATAGCCGTAAGAGGGCTTGTTTTTTGTTTTTGTTTTTTTACTAATGGCACCATTTAATATTGCATACAATGCAGTGGGAAGCTAAAAAATATTCCAAATGGGATTCCATAGACACCTGTAGTTTTATGGGTTTTGCTTTACAGAATTCCCAAAAATGGACCTGTTACTTTTATTCTCTGGGTCAGTAGGATTAAAGCGATAATATGTTTATATAGTTTTTTTTTTTTGTATTAATACATAAAGAAATTAAAAACAGTGAAAAAAAAAAAAAACTTCTTTGCATCTCTATATTCTGACCCCCATGTGGGAATGTGTGGGACTCATTTCTTGCAGGACGATCACTATTGATACCATTTTGGGATGTGTAGGACTTTGTTATTACTTTTTATTCAATTCGTTGAGAGGACTCCTCCTCCTCAACATCGTTTACACTATTTAACACTTACTCTAGTTTTGGGGGTGTTTGGAGCTGACAGATTCCCTTTTAATTCCCAGTTCATCCCTGGGCATATGCTAGTGATACACCACCATCATTTCTTGCTGTAATAAGATCTCCTTAAAAGGGTTGGTACATCTGAGACAATGATGGCATATCATTAGGATATGACATCAGTGACAGATAAGTGTGGGTTCCACCTAGTATCGAACTGGGATGCCTAGGGTCCACCATAAAAATTCATTTTGGGGGCCCACTGTACATCGACATGCAAATATTACCTGCTTACACAGAGGCAGACAGCAACAAGATGCTACAAGATGATTGATTAGGTGGGTCTCTGCAACAACTTCAAAAGGTGGGTCCCAAGGAAGAGAGGATAATGGCTGGCCTGCCTCTATTGCCAGAGGCTATCTTAACCTTCAGATGCGTCTATAATAATAAACAGGATAGTCTACCCAGTTTTTTATATTGATATAGGGTATTTAAGATTCTGTGCTGGTGGACAGGGTGCCCACCTTTTTTTAGGGGCCCACCAGGGGATTCCCCTGTTCCCCTGTGGGCCAGTCCACCAGCTGGACCCGCTAGATCTAGAAAACATGCTTTTTACTCATCGCCATGGGTTTTCCAAAATTAGACATGCAAGTCCACTTGGATGGAAGTCCCATAGTGGTGAATTGAGAGAGCAACGCGTAACCGTGGCCCGCTATGGAAATACTGGACATAACCAAGCCAAAACTAGGCTACTTTCAGAAGTCCTGTAGTGGTGAACAGAGGCTGGTCATGCAGACGTGGCTGATATTTCTGCAGTTCGGGGGCCTCAGTTTGGAGATAGGAGCAGATCCCAGCGGTGGGACCCGCATTTGTCTGACATCGATGGCATCCTAGCAATATACCATCAATGTCCCAGATGATCCAGTCCCTTTCAGTTTTTCAATAGAACTGCATGTAAATCATGCAGCAGGAAACATACAATAACTGACTAATTCAACTCTGCTGCGTCTGTGTGTGGTCTGAACAAGCAGTTCTACCTCCTCCTTAATACACTTCACAAGCTTTTTTCTATTCATAACAGATGTGGAAGGACCTTACTTTTCATTCAACATTTTTGCTTGCACAACTTGTAATTTCCCATTACAACAAACAGATTTTCCCCCCTATAATTACCCATTAAAGAGCCCTTCGGAATCATAATGAATATTCTTTTGTCTATGATGTTTGTTGAGTTTAGCCTGAAAATGTTTGGCCTGTTGCTTAGCAACACACTCCTCTCCCAGTGGGTGACACAGCAAGAGGTCTATGTTCCATTGAAGAGCGCGAGACGTCACTCATTGTTTTAGAGGAAGGTGGCTTCAGTTGTGTTTTCCTCGTAAAAGAGTAGCCAGACATGGCTGAACATAGTACAATGCAACAGCTTTACCTCCAAATAGTCCACACAAATGCAGTGCAAACAGAGGATTACTATATAACTGCAGAAACAGTTAACACAAGGGGGTAAACACTTAAAGGGGTTGTCCAGAATCAGAATCAAAAACAGTACTGCTTCTTTCATGTTGTGTGTGGTACTGCAGATCAGGTTCATTCTCTTCAACGGATTGAGCAGTAGTACCAGACACAAGTTCAACCTGTAGACAAGTGTAGTACTTATTCTAGAAGAAAGCAGGCACAATTTTCTAATCTTGAAAACTTCCTTTAGTCACTTTACAAGGTGCTATGGTCAACAGCAATGCAAACAGTCAGTCTTACAGTGGTTCCATGCACAGACGGTTGCAGTACAGTCTATATACAGATGGATGCAGTGGCACAAAGGACTTAGGATGCAGTTGTGTAAAAGCAAAATGGAAAAAAATGGATCACTGAATACATAGAAAGTCAATGGTGACGGATCAGTTTTTCCGTTTAGGCTCCTAAAAAAACCTGATCTGTCACCATTGACTTACATTGTTTTCAGCGCCAGCTCCGTTTTTTTCCCCATTTTTATGACTGGACACAAAACGGAATGCTGCCAGCGTGGAAGACATCCTGATGCATCTTGAACGGATCCCTTTCCATTCAGAATGCATGGGGACTAAACGGAAACCTTTTTTTCCGATATTGAGATCCTCAACAACGCAAGTGTGCAAGTAGCCCAAGCTCTTTCTTTAATTATTTTGAGATTTTTCTTTTAATTAAGTGGCCAGATAACCACTTTAAACTAGGGTAAGAAACATGGCACTTACATATAGTAATTTTCTTTTTTTTTCTTCTAACATTGTGGCTCATCACCATCTGTTGTATGTAAAAGGGTTTTTCAGGAGTTTAATATTGATTGTCTTTCTACAGGATTGGTAATCAATATCATATTGACGGGGGTCAGATACCCACGACCCCGATGATCAGCTGTATGAAAAGGCTTTGGTTCTCTGGTGAGTGCTGCAGCCTCCTCACAGCTTACCAAACACAGAGTCTTACATTGTATAGAGGCTTTGCTTGGTATTGCAGCTCTGCCCCATTCACTTGAATGGGATTGAGTTGTACCTAGGCCATGTGATGGACGGATGTGATGTCACTGGCTCAGGAATAGTCTGTAGTGCTCACCTGAGCATTGCGGCCTCTTCAAACAGCCAGAAATTGGACCCTCACCAATCAGATATTGATGACCACTTTCTGGTTACTGTTGACCAATATGTTTGTAAGATGGCTATATGGTAGTTACTAATACAGGTTTTGTTTTCTATATTTTATAAAGTTTGTCCCCTTGTTGGCTATGTCTTTGTTCATGAAATGGCTGCTGATGGAGGGCCATGTGACCAGAGACATAACTCCCCCCCTCCAAGACACTCCACCTGTCATCCGTACTTGCACTGTTGGGTGTTTAGTGCAAGTGCAGTGTGTTAGAATGGACCCTCCATGTATCTGGTCACATGACCCTTCATCAGCAGCCATCTTATGGACAGGACCTTCATGCAGACAGCACTGAAGATTTGCCAAACAAAGGGACATGGCTTAAGAAATATAGCAAATGACACAGAATATCAACAAGAGCTATATTATTAAGAGCCATATAATCATCTTACGTACACATTGGTCACAAGAATCCAGAAAAGTCAACTCCTTTAAACTTTTGGAAAACCCTTTTAAAGATGGCAAACAGCCTACAAACGTTTGGAGACCTCATATCTACTCTGCCAAATTCTCCACAAGAAGCAGGGAATACCATCAACCATTACTCAATGATCACAGTGGTGGTCCACTTGGAGCTCACTATATATGTCTACTACCTAAGGTACGTCACCCATGTTCCTCCCATAGTCCATAGATCTTACCTTTGTGAATTTTTTACTGCGTCATTTATTTCACAGGCACATCACTTCTATTAAACTATAAATTAATAATCTCAAAATGCCGCCTTTAGAACAACTCTTTTGCCTAATTGCCGGCTCTTGGTATGCAGAGTCATGAGCCGCTCGTACTGTTTGCTCCAGGCTTCTCTTTATACTAGGACGATCTCATAAATAACCATAGCCTTAAACATCAGAGAGGTGCTAAGAATTTGAACATCAATTATTGCCACTTCAGTAGTCTTTGATAAATCCCTCCTAATAATAATGATAAATCTGTAGTGTCACATATAACTAGCTATTAAAAAGCCTTGTTTGTCTTAGAATTTACTCTGAGTGGATGAGATAGACAGCGGCATAATGAACATGAGATGGAGGGGAGGAGGCGGGCTACCTATAGAATTACACACATGGTTAAATACTCTCCCTAGGACAAGAAGAATATAAGAAACACAAGTTCTGTATGCCTTAAGTTACTGTCCATGCACTCATTGGAGACAGCAAATTTGAGTTGCTCTCTGTGGTGTCCTTAATAAGAATTTAAAATCTATGAAGTTTATGTTTTTGTAGAACACTTTAAAAAATCACATATACAGAATAATAACTGTGGCACCAAGATAAGACTGACAACTTGTTCACGGGATGGCAAAGCTCCACTGATCTAGAATACAAGTTTAAATTTGACCAGGTCAAAATTTTTATGCTTTATCCATGTACAGTACTTCCGAAGCCTGGCTGAATTTCTCCCCACACTCACAGTCTTCTTTCAAAATTCACTCTAATAGAGAATGTTACCAATCCAGTAAAAAAAAAAAAAAAGAATAGCCTATCGCTCACCTCAATAGATATCCTGAGACTTGTGGTTCCACAATGTCCATAGGTGCACAGTGCACAATAGAAGATACTGCAATACATCCAAGTTAGGAAGAAATGGCATGCCTTTGGGACAAATTTGCATAGTGGGTACATATCCGAGGTATGACTTGATACATATAAACCAGCCTGTGGCCAGCTCTCATCAGTAGATGCTTTCTCAAGGCAAGCTTTCTTGATGTCCAGTTTTTAGAAATTTTTCTGTAATTTGATAATACAGCATTATTTGTGTTGTTTGTGCATGACATTTTTATATTTTGGCATTTCATCATTTTTTCTAGTTATGGTGAATGTTACACCTACATCTTTGCAGTACTCCTTAAAGTTAGAGTATTAGCACCAGTAAGTATTGTTGTATACTCACAATTTTTTACCATTTTGCCTTCTATATCTTTCAGTTTCAGTGCGTTTGCTCTGCCTCATGCTGCTCTGACAACTGGATCTGTAGCCCTTATATCTCACCTCCTGACAGCTCCTAAACACTAATTTAAGTTACATTTTTATCAATCCGATAAGAGTATAACAAAAATGTGTGTTTATGAGCAGTCAGGAGTTCAGAGATAAGGGCTATAGTTCCAATTGTCGGGGCAGCTCGTGAGGCACAGAAAAATAGTCTGTAGAAACTGAAAGCTATAGAGGAAACATTGTTGTAAAATTTAATTAATATAAAAAAAAAAAAAAAAAAAAGATTTTATGCCCAAAATGGAATAAAATGGAATAATAAAAATGTCCCCCAAAGTTGTCTAGAGCCTTTTATCAGCTAGCACTAAATGAAGTGTTTGTTGATGAGAAGAGGTTGTTTTGCTCTCCTCGCTGAAAAAAAAAAAGAAATCCACTGGTAATGTATAAAGACATTGAAAGTTTTACAATTGCCTTGAGCTGAGAGGCAGCCAAAATATTTTAATTATATTTACAAAAGCCTTAGAGAGACCAAAACCACAGGACTCCGAAATCTAAAAGTCCTTATTCCAAATAAATACATTGTACATAGACAGTGTTCTGGATTTGGCAGTAAACTCTTGGACTATTGTTAGCATTTTGGAAAGGAAATGTAAGAAAAGTATAACAGTGTTTTAAGTGCTTTTCATTCATTCATACATTATCAATGCACAAGGCACTGAGCAGTAAACATTCTGAGCCAAATGCAGACTCCTCTGCACCATGGATTCCTATAAAAGGTATCAATTCTTAAAGTACAGAGGCATAACATGAAACTTCTGAGCCTTAATCTGTATCTGTAACAGAGCCCCCTACCTACAATGTGCCATTTATAATACTGATGTCTTATTATGTGCCAGAAAGACCTTTGGTCTTTTATTTAGGTCCAGTTCCAGAATTTGACTACTATCTTTGCACCCCTTTTAGATATGTTTTGGAAAAAGGTTCCAGGATTATAAAAATAAAGCAACCCCAAAGAAATGTTTGTATAGTCACCAGTGAAAAGATATGTCTACCTCTGAACATCATTTGAAGGGGTTGTCCCACAAAAAGACAAAAAGAATTCTACAGTTTTTAAACCAGCAAATGAATCTAAATGTTTTTGCAATTGCATGTAATGAAAAATTCAGTAGAACCACAAAGTCATTAAAGAAAAAAAAAAAAGTTTCTGTAAAATGTAACCTGCCATTTTTTTGTTAATTATTATTATTTCTTTGTCCGGCTCACTGAGGAGATGGCCGCACTTGCTCAGTTTCATTCTTCAACTACCTCCTGAACTGTGATATGGAGAGAGCTGCAGCAGAATGGACACTCCCCTGAGCTGTCAGCTTGATATAAATCTAGCAGAGCAATGAATGGGGAGATCTCTAGATCCACGTGACGTACATGGCTGGTTCTAGCTTTGTTAGAAAGAGGTTGTCATGTACTGTATGATCTCTGGTTTTCATTTTTACATCAATCATGGGATATCCCCTTATGTTTACACATTGAACTATAGGGCGTCATTTATTAACCTGAAATACACCTATATTAGGCATATTTCAGGCACAGATCAGAATAGTTAGTTGCACCCAATCTGCAACTTTTCCCCCACTCACAACAGGTCTAAAAAAAGGGTGTGGGGTGTGGGGTGTGGGGTGTGGCGTGGGTGGGGAAGGGGACGGGCAGGTAGGACCATCTTATTCATCATTTTCTATACCTGTTTTAGATGTAGAAAATGGTCTAAATGTAAGCCAGCAAGGAAGCTGTCTTACATTTAGACCAGCAGTGGATACACCAAAGTTATGTAGAGGCCGACGCCTCTACATAACTTTGGCGGATCTACAACAAGCGCAGGGGAGTTATTCATTTCCTTTTGGTTTCTTTGGTGATTTATATCAATGGATATGAAATGTGTGGTGGCCCATGGTTAATGAAATGGTTGTAGAGGCCCAGACTTTTCTATCTTGGGTAGTTGTTCTTTGGGGGAGGGGATTCGTTCTTTGCTATAGTATGGGGGAAATGCACCCTCTATGTTTGAAAATGTGTATTGCTCAAATTTTATGGTTACACTGTTGGGGAAGGTACTGTAGAGTGGTAAGCACAGTTCAGCAGGGGTTAAAGTCAGCACAAATTGATACACAAAGGGGAAGGAGTTGCTGCTCTGGCTCACCATTTGGGCATAATCATTATTGGACAGTGTGACCCATTTGGGAAGAATTTAAGGGTTCGTCAGTTAAAGTTCACCCTTTTTTCCCCCCATAAAACAGTAGTAGTAAGGGGTGGCCAGTGATTGTCCTGAGAAAGTGGATGGGTTGTTGCAAGTAGTCTGACCCAACTGAGATTCAGAACTGAACCAATGCCAGTGGCTAGAGACAGGAGTGTGGAGGCTTTGGGTCCAAAGAGTAGGATTGTGTCTAGCCAAAGACAGCAAGAGAACAGAGAGTGAAGCCAACTCTGTGAGCAAAGAACTGGTTTTACTCTTCCCACTCGACCGACCTGAGTGTTGCTGAATTGTTTGAGGCTGAAACTTTCAGATACAGAGACAAAGTAAAAAGAGCATTTCTGTTGGAACAAAATTGGTGTCTGGTGTTTCCTCCGTCGCCTGCTGCTTACAAAACACAGCCCTGCATGCAGGCTGGTTTACACTATAAGACCCCCTGTCCTCTATTCTTCCCTGCTTTTATAACCAGCAGTATTGTAGTCCCTTCTGAAATGATGTCAATCATTCTGGCAACTCCATAGGTTTAGGATGAAAGATAGATGCTCTGCTTATGTCTGATTCAGTGCTCTGAGAAGACTGCACAGCCTCTAGATATCTGACTGTAATGAGCACAAGGAACTTTGTTTTTTATGCTGCTAAGGCGCTCAGTTATTGTTAAGGAAGTCACCACTAGGAATTTTGGCAAAAAGCAACAAGAATGAATGATTATTGTGATTTTATTTATTATTATACATTATTATCATGTTTTTCCATGATTTGGTTTGTAATGTATAAGTTCATATTTTTATTCCACAATCATTTGGCTATGTCCAGATAAAATAATCTTCTCAGAATCCGATGCTTTTTCCGAGATGAAATCCATGTGAAATCTTGACAAGAGAGGTCCACTCCAACCCCTATCTCACGGCCTCACACAGCATACGTAAATACACTTATGAAATCATTAATAGTCAGCAATAACTGGCATAAATGACTCCTTTCTTCCTGTAAACTGTTGATGAAGTGTACCTAAGAACAATCAGCACCTTATTGGTGGCTCCAGAAAAAAAAATCAGGTAGAAAATATTTAATAAATGATACAATTTCACTAGTAGAAAAAAAATACATTTAGTCATGGAAGCCATGTTCTGTGCTGTTGTAATACTTACAACCATGTTCATGAGAAGGCACATTTCTTGGATAGTTCATCAATATCTGATCAGCGGTCATCTAACAGCCCACATCTCCACCAATCAACTGCTCTGCAGTAGCTCTCATGCTGGAACTTGGCACTAGAACTATAGCTCCATTCTGTGTATGTAATGGACGGGGCTGGTAACTGCAAAGCTGCTCCCATTGGTGTGAGCAGGGGTGTACATACTGTTTTGTCATATAAACTCATTTGCATAAACTTGGATATGGGAAAGACATGCAAATAGTGTTTCAGCTGAAAAACAAGGCAGATTCTGCTAATTTGCATGTCTTTCCGAAATTCAGGTTTATGCAAATGCATTTACATGACAAAACTGTGTAGAAATGTTATTAAATATAATATTAGGACAATAGGAAAAATTTTATGCAGCCCTCATAAGCAGTGAGAGAAGAGTTAGATGGCATCCAAAAAATTTTGTTTACAATTTTGTCACCTTAATAATAATGATCTAGGTGTGCAGGTCCCCCAAGCCATCCAACTTAAATCAAGCAGCTTTGAGGCTTACTGGCTCTCAGTCAGATGAGGCTGCCATTGTAAGATATCCTGACTGTACATGTCTCATGGATAGGTGTTGGCTTGTACATACCTCGCATGCAGGCATGCAGCCTTTGTGTGACTGTCTGTTTATTATATGTTATAGGTCGTGAAATTTTGTGTGCAATATGCACATATTATATTACTGATTTTCACAATCATGATTTCATGGTGAGTATTTGGCCAAAAATGTGCTAAATATCTTGAGTTTGAATATTGCCTATGCCACCTATCACTAACCAGGAAGCATGAGCCTAATGCGTCAGAGTTCAGGTAAGGCATTGCTCACCAGTTGCATGCCTAGGGTGTTTGGCACTAGGGGTGGGTCCTTTCTCTGGCACCCCCCCATCCCCAATACTTAAAAAGATTGTACCCCCTCACAGTAGTTACCCCCACATTGTGCCTCCCTCACAGTAGTTATGCCCTCTCTATGCCCCTTTCGCATTTGTCATCCCCATTGTGCCCCTTCATATTAATAATCCTCATTGTGTCCCTTTCATAGTAATAATCCCCATTGTGCCCCCTTTATAGTAATAATGCCCATTGTGCCCCTTCACAGTAGTAATGCCTATTATGCCCCCTTAATAGTAGTAATGACCACTGTGCTAGTAATGCCCTCTGTGCCCCCTCCATAGTAGAAATCTCCATTGTGCCCCCTTCACAGTAATAATGCCCACTGTGCCCCTTCACAATAATAATTCCCTCTGTATCCCCCTTCATTGTAGTAATGCCCTCTGGCTCTGTGCCTCCTTTATAGTAGTAATGCCCTCTGTGCCTTCTCCATAGTACTAAAGTCCTCTGTGCCCCCTACATAGTAATAAAGTCCTCTGTGTTCCCTCTGCATAAAAAAAAAAAAAAAAACACTGTAACTACTCACCTTGTCCCATTCCTGAAGCTCATATACCTCTCTTTCCTGCAGGTACAGATCGCTCTGCAGCACTGTGTGGACAGAGCTTATGCAGATTTCTTGGCTGCAAGCTCCGCCCACACCGGCTGTGTTTGCAGGCTGAATGGTGGAGCGGGGAGAAGTCTTCCTGCTTCACCATTCAGAGTGCCGCCAGCTTGAAGGAGGAAAGGAGTGCGGGAGTTGAGAGGTGAGTGACAGGACCAAGCTCCTTGCGCTCCAGCAATGAGCACTTCTATCTGTATTGATGGAAGCGTTCATTGCTTCTGGCACCCCCCAGAGAGCCGGCACTCGGGGCGGACTGCCCCCCACGCTCCCCCTTAGTATGCCAGTGATGTTCCCATCCTTTGCTGTTGTGTAAAGCGACTTGTAAGTTGTAAGACTAGAAAGTAAGGGGGCGGGGCCATTCAGCCCTGCCGAGACCCCCAATCTCACGGGCTCCATGGCGATCGCGTGGTCTGCCATCATTGGTGGTACGGCACTGGGTGTGAGTAGGAGGAGCATGTAGTTACGAGCTCTGCCCACTACACAATGGATGGAGTTGTAGTTTTAGCTCCAAGATTTGACACCAGAGCTACCAGGGGTGGGATTCAAATTTGTAACAACAGGTTCCCTACTCAACGGCAGACATGCCGCATCACAACACATGTTTAAATATGCATACACCATTTATATGCAACACACATACACATACATACACAATATACATGGTACACATACATAAATACACCATATATACACTACACACACATACCACCCAACTGAGGAGCTAAACTATTGGTATCACGCAAAGCAATGGAAAACACTGTATCGGGACTCAGCCGGTAACACGGTTCTCCGATCTTGTAATTTTAACAACCAGATCTGAAGAACTTGAGGGAACCAACCAAATCCCTTGCCTAAGAGCTACTGCAGAACAACAGAACGTTGGGGGTGTAAAGTGTCAAATCACATTACAGTATATACTGATGACTTGTCCTCAGGATACGCCATCAATATAAAAGAATCTCCCTGCTAAGCCAGAGCACAGTACCAATCACAATTAAATATAGATTATTTGGGCCCGTCTGCCAAATGTCAAGGAGATCTCTCTCTCCGCCTTGACGTTTGGCAGACTGGCCTAAATAATTTTGTACAAAATGTATTTGCCAAGAATTTCAAATTTACAATATAAGCGTAACATTAGCACCAGAATATTTTCTATTACTATGGCATTTTATGTACTTTATTTGGTTTGCAAAATGCTTTTGCATTTTATCTTTTTCTTTGTGTTTCTAGCCATGGCAGCGCGCACCTGCACATTGTGATGTGCTGGCTGACCCCCTTTTTATTTGCAGTTTGTACTGGAGGTGTGGCTGACTCAATTTAGTCTTGCACCCCTGACCCGACTGTCTGCCCCATAGGCTGATTTTAATTAGTGTAAGTATAAAGCTGTAACCTGCTCTCCCTGCTCTCATTGGAAGCCTTTTGGCACCAGGAGAGGTATAGAGTGGACTCTTATTGCATTTATTGGAAGCTATCTGGCACCAGGAGAGGTATACAGTGGGATCAACATGCATGTTGGTACCTGCATTCCCTGAATTTAATGGAGGCCATTTTGGCACCAAAAATGATTAAAAAGAGAGTGGACCCAGCATGCATGTGGAACCTACACTCCCTGAATTTTATGGTGGCTATTATGGCACATAACAGGAAGCATTTAGTGTTAGGTTCCCTTCTTACAGAGATTGCCTTGACGTTTGGCAGACGGGCCCAAATCATTTTGTACAAAATGTATTTGCCGAGAATCTCAAATTTACAAAATAAGCATAGCATTAGCACCAGAATATTTTCTACTACTATGGCATTATTCTACTTTATTTGGTTTGCAGAGGGCTGTTGCATTGTCTTTTTTCAAAATATAGATAGTGACATAGAAAATTTAAAACAACATTAAAAACTCCTTAACAATATGTTTAACATAAAAACGTGATTTATCCAAAAGGTTATTTTCTGATGACACATTCCCTTTAATATTCCTGGGCATGTGAATGGCCAAGGACAAACATAAGGATAGCTTGATTGCTTTTTATGGCTTTCCTTAAATCCATTTGAATGTAATTGTCCTATTTTACAATGATGTTAAATGTAGATTACAGTAAAGAAAAAATCCCAGCTATGGCATGGCTGGTGATCCTTTTGTGAAAGGATGT
Organism: Bufotes viridis; assembly: GCA_033119425.1. Taxonomy (NCBI): domain Eukaryota; kingdom Metazoa; phylum Chordata; class Amphibia; order Anura; family Bufonidae; genus Bufotes; species Bufotes viridis. Next base: position 76,703 of record JAKVIS010000073.1, read on the forward strand.
AATGCAGATAGATGAAAGGTCTGCATAGCGGGCTTACCTGTCCTAAGCTGCTATGAATCTAATGTTTTCATCAATTTTCTCTAATGATCCTATCTAAGTTTTAAAATCCATGAGCAAAACTCGGTGGCCATTGCCTCCCACTAAGCCACTATATAGCAAGTTTAATAGCTCGGCACTGCACAGTTATTACTCATGTATTTCACTCTCGGGTGACATGGTTGTTCAAGTTAGCCACCGATAAGATAAAATAAAAATAACCCTCTTTTTAAATAAAATGTCTGCATGTAGCGTAACCCAGCTGACAGCATCCTCTGTGCCACAGTGATATTCTATTCTCCTGCTATATGCTAGAGGGAAAACAATATATGAGACAATACAGTATACTATGATAAAAAAATGATATGTACCACATGGCACTGAATAACTGAAGAACAATATATTAATTAATTTTAATTTTATAACATGCACATTGAAGTCCTTAAATATGACAAATTAAAAACAAAAAATAATTCTGATAATATCAGCCTTTGTATGCAAAACAAAATTGTTACATGGTATAGAATTTGCCAAGACCAGAAAATTGAGTTGTAATAACCAATCAAGAAATTATTCTCTCATTAAAATAAAAATAAATAGTTTTGTTTTTATTTTTTTCCTGTGAATATTCTCTTGAGTTTATTATATATATTTTTTTTATCTTTAGAATGATCATGCATTTCCAGAATATTAAAATATCTAGAACTTTATTATTATTATTATTATGATTATTATTATTATGATTATTATTATTATTATTATTATTATTATTGGGGTTGTCTCACTTAAGCAAGTGGCATTTATAATGTAGACAAAGTGAATACAAGGCACTTATTAATGTATTATTATTATCCATATTGCTGACTTTGGTGCTGACTGGATTCATGTTTCCATCACATTATACGCTGCTCGTTTCCATGGTTATGACCACCCTGCAATCCATTAGTGGTGGTCGTGTTTACACACAAAAGAATAAGGCCCTGGCCTCTCTGGTGGCTGGGACCATGGGAGCTCACATAGGCTAGTGTTTTATCCTATTGTGTGCAAGCACTGCCATCGCTGCTGGATTGCAAGATGGCCGTAACCATGGAAATGAGCAGTGCATAACGCGATAGAAAAATGAATCCAGCCAGCAAAGGAGGCAATATGGACAATCACAATACCTTAGTAAGTGCCTTTTATTTACTTTGTCTACATTATAAATGCCACTTGGTGAAGTGAGAAAATACCTTTAATTTATATTTAATGTATTTATTTAAATGCACAATTAATTCCATGGAACTGTACATCTAACATGGGGGTTATATATAATATAAAATACTAAAAGTACAACGTGCATAAACTTAGTAACAGACTGGATCAAATAGGGAGAGTATCCTGCCGTCAAGAGATTACAAGTAAGTATTACAATTTCCATGGGTGTCAAATAAAAATGAGCGAAAATGAGCGAAATTTGTGTATGACACTCTGAGGTGTTCTTGGACTCATACGTTTTCTCTTATCTCATTTCTCACTTTTTTCTTAATTTTTTAAATTACTTTTCTCTCCTTCCCTCTATCTCACCAACATTTTGGATTCAGATCATCCTGATTTTTTTTTTACAAAATTCAAGTTGAATCTAATTTGTTTTGAATTAATTTGCTTCTTTAAAGTGTAACTGTCATGTTTTCATAAAAAAAAATAAAATTAACACATGTTACTGCTGTAGCAGCAGCATTATGCATAAAGCAATCTTTAGTTTCTTCACATACCACTGTTTTGCCTGAGTTTTTCCCCTAGTTACAGATGTTTAAACATTTACAATATGAGGACCTTCTCAAGATGGCTCCTCTGCCAGTTCTCTGAAGCCAAAACTGCTTTCCCTCACTTCCCATACACACTTGCTGTGACCAGCAGTTTCCTGTCAGCCAATCAGATTGGATTACTGAGAGACACGCCTCCTCACTCTGAAGCCTAATGCAGGCATGCAGTGTGAAGGACCGCCCCTCCATCTTCCTGTCTTGTTAGCACAAAGCTCCCTTTAAGTGTTGGTACCCAGGTGTAGGATTGCCAGAGTGGTGTAGAAGTGGCCATAATATCCCTGAAGATGTTCTATGTCAATAACTTTACACAGTTTAGTGTCATCTGCAAAAATTGATATTTTACTGTGCAGGCCTTCAACAAGATCATTAATAAATATATTCAAGATAATAGGGCCCAATACTGACCCCTGAGGTACCCCACTAGTGACAGTGACCCAATCTGAGTGTGTACCGTTAATAACCACCCTCTATTTTCTATCTCTCAGTCAGTTACTTACCCACTTACAGACAATTTCTCCCAGTCCGAGCATTCTCTTTTAATATACTAACCTTTTATGCGGTACAGTGTCAAATGCTTTGGAGAAGTCCAGATATACGACATCCATTGATTTTCCGCTGTCAAGTCTAGAACTTACCTCCTCATAGAAACTGATTAAATTAGTTTGACATGACCGATCCCTCATGAAGCCATGTTGAAATGGCGTTATTTGCTTATTTTCATTGGCGTACTCCGAGATAGCATCACTTAGAAAAACTTCAAATAATTTGCCCACGACAGATGTTAATCTTACTGGCCTATAGTTTCTGGGCTCTGTTTTTTGAATATTGGCACCACATTTGCTATGCGCCAATCCTGTGGAACACTCCCTGTCAGTATAGAGTCCTTAAATGTCAGAAATAAGGGTCTGACTATCACATTACTTAATTCTCTTAGGATATGGCGATGTATGCCATCTAGTCCTGGCGATTTGTCTATTTTAATCTTTTTAAGTCGCTGTTGTACTTCTTCCTGGGTCAGACAGAGCACTTTTAATGGGGAATTTACTTTTACTTTCTGCATTTCAACTGACAGTTTATTTTTCTTAGCGAATACAGTGGAGAAAAAAGTATTTAATAGCTTTGCTTTCTCCTCATCGCTCTTTGCAACTCCCCCGTCATCAGTCTTTAGAGGGCCGACACCTTCAGATTAATACTTTTTACTATTTATATATATGAAGAACATTTTAAGGTTAGTTTTGCTCTCTTTGGCAATTAATCTTTCGGTCTCTAGTTTGACTGCTTTTATTCGTTTTTTACATATTTTATTCTTTTCCTTATAGTTTTTCAGTGCTTCCTCGCTGCCCTCCTGTTTTAGTGATTTAAATGTTTTATTTTTGTCATTTATTGCTTTCTTTACAGTTCTTTTCATCCACATATTTTTTTTTCTTGTTCCTTAACCTCTTATTACCATAAGGTATGTACCTCTCACAATTAGATTCTAGGATGTTTTTAAAAATATCCCATTTTGTGGCTGTATTTTTATTTTTGACGACTTTGTCCCAGTTAGTTAGGCCTATGGCCTCTCTTAGTTGGCTATATTTTGCTTTTGTGAAGTTTGGAATTTTTGTTCCTCCCTGAAGAAATACTCTTTTTAATAACAATTTAAAGGTTATTACTTGATGGTCACCATTTCCTAGGTGTCCCCCAACCTGCACATCTGTTGTTCTGTCAGGTCTATTGGTTAATACTAAGTCCAGTGTGGCTGTCCCTCTTGTCGGGTCCTGAACCAGTTGGGAAAGTTACTTGTCTTTGTTTATTGCCAAGAACCTGTTTCCTTTATGAGTAGGACAGACTAACTCAGGTATACCTGCCTTGCTCTAATAAGATAGCAAAAAAAAAAAAAAAAATGACAATTACACTTTAATGCCAAATAATTTCATTTTAGTACAATTCAACACAATGCATTAGAGCTTTACAATAATACAGTACACTTCAATGCAATATTTATGTAACACAAACTAATAGGTAATACAATGATGAAATAACTAGTGATGAGCAAAGCAAGTTTCGGATGTTACATTCAAAGTTGCTTTGTTCAAAACTTCAGATTCATACTGTACGGGGATCTGTCTCCATAGAGTATTAAAATGTATGCGCTCCGATGCGCTTGACTTTGTTGAATAACTTCGGTAGTCGATTTTTAAGGTTCCTCTCCTCTTAGTCCCGGCACCCTGCCTCCATTCTGTGATTTACTGGACCCTGGCTTATAAACTTTCTGATGAGGTCACCTCTGTAGCCAATGCCATGATATGTCCCTAATTGGAACATGACCCAGGAGTGATGTGCAGCTTGGGAACACTACACCACTGAGATCAGTTATCTGCTGTGGTGGAGCATGTGACCAGTGCGGAAGTTTGTAGGACGAAGGCGGGAAAATCATGTATGTGATTCAGGGACTGGAACAGAGCAGGTGTGTGATTTTTTACTAGGTACAATATGATCCTGGGACTACAGTAGTTAAAAACTACCATAAGGCTAGACAACCCTGTTAAGCATTTACTGATCAAGTTTATCAAGTTTAAGTATCAAGTTTATCATTTGGATATCTTCAGGCTATAATTTTCTATAACTACTCAGATTTTTTTTTTTTACACCAGTCTCATCAGATCTGCTAGTAGTCTACTGTCTTTTCAGCAGGGAAGTCTTTTTCCAGTTCTTGATGTTATGAGTAAAAACATAGCTTCGACAGAATGGATTTTTTCCTTTTGGATTTTATTGGTTTCATCAGATAAGCAGACCAAGAAATATGTGTCATCTTTTCTTCCCCCAAAATGCTGCATGATTAAAGGGTTTTCACATCTATCCAACCACTGGGAACTAAGGGACCCTTATATGATTGTTGGGGGCACACAAAAAAGTGCGCAATCTTACTTCCGTAAAGAGGTGGTATAAAAATGGAGTAACATTGCTTAAAATGCTTAAAAAATTATATTTTTAAAGGTGGGCAAATTTTATCACAACATGACATTTGATAACTTTGGTGCAAATTATGGCAATGCAACACAACAAAAAACTGAAAATTAGCTTATTATATTTAAAGGGGCTGCACAACACTAGGTACCGTTTCTGAAGACCCCCAAGTGTGGCTGGACCTCCAATGTTGCAACTTTTTATCAGTGAAGGTAACATCTGCCACAGCTTCAGATCCACATAGCAGGTGACATTGCAAACATGCTCCTCTGATACTTAGCTCCTTGACTTTAATTCTTTGTTTTCTGCTTTCTATACTTTTCCTGGTGCTTCTTTGATAATTCACTTTATATCTCAACCTTTGGTTCCTGTTTCTATTACTAATTCCACTTTTGACTCTTCTACATCAGTTTTCTCCAGTGCCCCTGTCCTAGATTCTGGATAAAAACTTCATATCTATATCTGCTCCGTGATTGATTTTTCCCTGGTATCTAGTAACTACCCTCAGACTAAGGTACGCCAAAATGCGCATCAGGGATCAGACTATCCTGAACAGATAATCCTTTAATAGTCACACCATGGAGAAATTGACAGTGTTGCAGCAGTACATAGAAAACAAAAACTCCAAAGTAAAGGCATTACAGTACAGGGTACAGATAAAAAATGTAAAAATTAAGGGATATAGATCTCCCAGTTTTTAGAATTCAGTCTCTGGATGTAATGATATCCACAGGAAGCCGTAGGCGATGAGTACAGTCTATTACTGCTTGGGTCGGTGTTGGTTGTACAGCCTAACAGCAGCACGGAGGAATGACTTCCAATAACACTCGTTCGCACACATGTGGTGAAACAGTCGGTCACAGACGGTACTGCCCAATACTATCACCATCTCATGCATGGGATGGAACTTATTCTCCAGCATGGAGATCAGCTTGGATACTATCCTTCTCTCACCTACCACCTGCACTGTTTCTAGGGGGCTCCCCAGGGCAGATCTGGACCATCTAATCATCATGAGTAAAGTACCTTTGCTATTGTTATTTTGGTTGCATGTATATGTTGTTAAGGCAAGTACCAGAGTTTTGTTACTGTGGCCCATATATGTACTTTGCTGATACTTTATCTTCATGGGGTGATCCCTGCTTTATATTTGGGGATGCTATACTCTATCTCTTGCTCTTTCCATATTGCTGCTACATACGGACGTCGTGACTATTGTTACCATCCAACATAATATATGTTTATCACTGATGATGCCTTATTCTGATGTTCATTCTTCTTTTTTGTACTGATATTTTTTAACATTGTGATTTGTCTAATAAAGATTTTCATACTTTTGGATCACTTCGGTATGTTGTGGCTCATAAGTTTAGTGCTTTGTGTATGACGGTCTTGGAGCCCTACCTAAAGCTATAGTGGATTATATAGGCACTCCATTATAGTTATGTAAAGTGGATTTACTAGATTGTTTATGAGTGCTTTTACTCTATAGTTCCTTCTTTCAATCTAGTACATACCTAACACCCAACACTATTAACTTGGGTTCTTATTCCCATGGATGGATGTTTCAGTACATTATTTCCATCCTTTCCAATGGTCATGTGTTATCTATCTAGAAGTGAGACTTGGAAGAAGCCACTTGTCTCTTTTTGACTCCAAACTAGCCATTATTCTCAAGAATCCACTTCCCATGAATATTGCAGTTCAATCTTAATGTTGCTATCTGTTAAGGTTTCCATGTGAATGCTTGTTAGAGATTATCGGACAAAATATCGGCCAGTGTAGTACCCCCCTAAAGCTGGTCATACACATTAGATAGCTGTCAGCTGAACACCCGTTTAACCGACAGCTATCTCTCCCTATACGCCCATACATTTGCATGTTTGGCTCAGCTGAAAGCGAATATGTAGTGGACGGGGAGGGGGAGAATGCCTCTGCCACATTGAGTTTGCAGTGGCTTACCCCCCAACTAACAAAAGGTGTGGGCAATTGAATCCAATATGCCTGATCTTTTTCTCCTTTGACATCCTCCATCGGGGGAGACTAGAGAGGAAACCATAAGCAGTACATGGTCTACTTAAGTCTTGTTTACTATGTTGCCGCAAGTCAGAAACTACTTTGGAGGCAATACCCACTTAGTTCTTTTACAGTAAAGTCCAAATCTCATTCGTAATAAGTAAAGGTAAAGAGATTCGTTAGATTTTGTGCCTCAGCTAAGTAAGCACCAGATGACCCACCATCTAAGTGCAATTGTTTTTTCAGCCTTGTACATACAAGGGACAAGTAGTTCCTTTTAGTCTTATATATCTTTCTGTTTTTATAGTCTATAGTTCTTTATATTATTTTTATATTAGTATAGTATACATCATTTTGATGTTACTTGAATGTATATTATGTAACTTTTAAACAATGACTTTAATCCATTGTTCCCAAGCTTTCCATCATTGATCCCCAGTGCGGCAATGCAAACGGCCCTGATCAAATAAGGACACAGATATTAAATTATAGCCTTTCTACACCCAATCGTAAAGGCTTTTGTCACTGCATGGATTTGGCAGCAGACAATCTTTATCTGCCAGGCAGTCTCTGACATTCTGCTGTGTTGAAGGGCGCTTATTATAATACAGCACGTTTTCAGGAAATTCAATTGATTTATAGGAACAAGACAGAAGACAGATGACTTGCCTAATCCATCTCATTTCATAAAAAAACAAGATAGTTCTAGAAACATTATGCCTGTACTGGGTAGTGAAACAGACAAATATAAATTGTGAGTCCAGACTTAAAATAGTCTCTCCTATATCTGCAACTGATTTACAAGCTTTTATGTGCCATCCTGAAATTTTAAGAAGCATTACGGTTTTTTTTCTTTAATTACCTCTTTGGTGTATTCCCAGCTTTAGAGTATCAGAGTAGAGCAGTAACTGTAAAAGGTTGGGACCAAGGCACATATTTGAATGCCCCCCCCTCCTCCAATATCCTTGCAACCTCTTCCCATTCAACCCCCACTTCTGTGGCTGGGGTTGTACGCTCATCGAACAACCATCCATCTACTCAGTCATGTGAAAATAAAATAACCAGCAAAGTGGGAATCTTATTAACTACAAAATACACTAATAACACATGTTTTTTTTTCATACATAGGAAAAACAAAAGAAAACAAAGCAATAGATGTCTGTGGGGGAAAAAAAACTGATAATCGGGAAAAACCTGTGTCAAAATAAAAAACGTGCTGCTGGAGCTGGCGATTGTGCCAAAAACCACATAGAAAAAATAATGTGTCACACCAGTCTTAATTCACAGCATTTGTCTTACAAATTTCAAGTTACGGTACATACTCATACATACGCATCTTTATAAAAATGATGTCACCAAAACTAAGAAGGTGAAATAAAAGAATGCACAGGAAATTTTTTTGTTTTCTTTGGCCAAACTCCACTACCCTACATCTTTTTTTTAAAACACTTAGCTTTTCTTATAGCATTTTCCCAACATGATGCAACCCCTGCTGCTCTAGGAAAGAGAAAGGGTTAACGGTCTGATCTCTAGTGCTCTTGGGAAGTAAAAGTCTAGTACAGTTAAAGGATTAATGAGGAGATCTGGGGGTGGTGAGATCTATGTCAGTGAAAAGGATAATGGCCAAATCTTACATTACAAGACAGAGAAGAAATTGAATGATAGGTCCTTCATAGTCTTGGTAATAAAGGGGTTGAGGGGCAGATACCTGGCCTTTTAAAGTAGTAAAAGGGTTAATAAGAATATCCATATTGGTATATGGTTGTAAGGGGGTAAATGGGGCCATTTATGTTGGTATAGAGCAGGAAAGTGGTTAATAGGGAAATTTCTGTTGGTATATGGCAGTAAGGAGGTTAATAGGGGCATTGCTGTTGGTATACAACAGCAAGGGGGTTAATAAGAGAACTTCTGTTGGTATGGGGTAGTAACAGGGTTTCTAAGGGCATTGTTGTTAGTATGGGGAAGTAAGGGGTTAATATAGGCATTGTTGTTGGTATAGGGCAATAAGGGGGTTAATAAGAGCACTTCTGGTAGAAAAACAGATGTCCGGCACTGCTGGATTGTCTGGTGCAATTTCTTCCCTTTATTAACGTGGCAACAAGGATTGTACACACACATTGTACAGCGGTAAAATTGACGCGTTTTGGACTGTAAAGTCCTTAGTCGTAACAGTAGGTGAGACAAACTGCAGGAATATATATACAGGTTATACTGGCTGGGTGCCGCCCCCATCCCATCTGGTCAGGGAGGAACCCAGCCTGATTCACAACTATCTGCACCTGAGTGTTTCACCCACTGGTCGTACTACAAGTACAAAATCAACACAGTAAAATAAAAAGTATATATGTATACATGGTTGTGTGTCAAGACAATAAATATGATTAGGGTTAGGGTCATGTACATACAAGTACATGAGTTCCCTGCGTAAGTTTAGACCATTGGGTACTCTGGTATTGAGTTTTAAAATCCAGCATGCTTCCTGCAATAGGATTTGTTTCTTGTGGTCTCCTCCTCTTATTGGTTTTTTGACCCTTTCTATTGCAAATACTTTGAAAGATTGCACCTTGCGGTTGTGATTAAAGTGTTGCATTAAAGTGTCTTGCTGCATTGGAAATATTGAGGGCTGAGGGGCTAGTAACATAATTGAAAATCCGATTACTCCAATAATCCATGCACTCCCTAAAATACACAAAGGTTTGGATCCACCACCACTGCGCCCCATTATCTCGGGGATAGGCTCCCTAAATGAACGTCTGGGCCAATGGCTGGATTCTGTTTTCCAGCCCTTGGTCAAAAGAATACCAGGCTACCTGCGTGATACAACGGATGTTTTACGATCCCTTTATGATGTAAAATGGGATGATAGCCTTGTTTTGGATAGCAGCAGATGTTGTGTCATTATACCCTTCTATCCCACATGAAACAGCTGCTCTAGTTATAGAATATCACCTCCATAAATATAGCCATCATTCCCATGAGTTAATTGACTATGTCTTGGAAGTGACGCAGTATCTACTGACACACAAATATTTTTCATTTGATTCGAAGTTCTTTGTGCAGGTGAGGGGAGTTTCTATGGGGGCAAAATTATCTCCGTCCCTTGCCAACTTGGTTATGGCATACTGGGAGGAGAGATTCATATATAATGACAAAAATCCTTTTCATGGAGATATAGTCTGGTATGGCAGATATATCGATGACCTGCTCCTTATTTGGAAGGGAGGCGTGTCTGCCATACTAGACTTATTGTCATATTTTAATAATAACCCCTACAACCTCCGCTTCACCTGCCAAAACACCCCGAATACTATTTACTTTTTGGACTTGAAACTAACAGGAAACCTCCAGAACATCTCTACGGAAACGTATAGAAAAACCACTGCTGGCAATACAATATTACGGGCCAATAGCCATCACCCCAAACATACTATAAAAAGTGTGCCAGTAGGGGAATTTATACGTGCCCGTAGAAATTGTAGCACATTAATTGCCTATGAACAAGAATGTAGGATTATAAGTTCTCGTCTGAAAGCCCAAGATTATCCACAGTGGATGCTAGACAGGGCTTATAAAATAGCATCCAGCAAAAATAGATATGATCTGCTCTTCAAAAATAAAGCACATTTTCCCAATAAAGCAAAAACAAAAAAATACAAAAGATGTTAGATTCCTATCATCTAGAAATGCAGATCACCTTCCCACTCTTGTTCTTGCGTACAGTCGACAATTTAATGAAATCAGCTCAATTGTAAAAAATTGCATACCCATCGTATTTGAAAATGATGTTCTCCATGATATTTTAAGAGAAGGTTGTCCAATTGTGTCTAGACGAGCTCCCGCCCTAACTACACGCTTGTCCCCTTCCCTCTACACCACAGAAAAACGCACTTCTAAAACAGGATTCACACGGTGCGGCAGTTCTAGATGTAAAACCTGCAGCTATGTGATTCCTATTAAGGAGTTCCACAATGCAGACCATACAGAGACATTCACAATAAAAAATTACATTAACTGCAACAGCGAAGGTGTAGTGTACATCATCACATGTACCATCTGTGATATGATGTATGTAGACAGCACATCTCGCAAGCTAAAAACCAGAGTGTTGGAACATCTCAATTATGTTACTAGCCCCTCAGCCCTCAATATTTCCAATGCAGCAAGACACTTTATTGCGGTTCACAACCGCAAGGTGCAATCTTTCAAAGTATTTGCAATATAAAGGGTCAAAAAACCAATAAGAGGAGGAGACCACAAGAAACAAATCCTATTGCGGGAAGCATACTGGATTTTAAAACCCAATACCAGAGTACCCAATGGTCTAAACCTACGCAGGGAACTCATGTACTTGTATGTTTAGATATTTCAGCCATGTTCCTGAAGTACTATTTGGTTTTATTTTAACACTGTTTATACTAGGTTTTAGTGTTGATTGCTGCAAGACAGACAGATATTGGAACGGTATCATATTTATTGTCTTGACACACAACCATGTATACATATATACTTTTTATTTTACTGTGTTCATTTTGTACTTGTAGTACGACCAGTGGGTGAAACACTCAGGTGCAGATAGTTGTGAATCAGGCTGGGTTCCTCTCTGACCAGATGGGATGGGGGCAGCACCCAGCCAGTATAAGCTGTATATATATTCCTGCAGTTTGTCTCACCTACTGTTACGACTAAGGACTTTACAGTCCAAAACGCGTCAATTTTACCGCTGTACAGGTGTGTGTACAATCCTTGTTGCCACGTTAATAAAAGGAAGAAATTGCATCAGACAATCCAGCAGTGCCGAACATCCATTTTTCTTAAAACTACTTTTCAGATGCTTTTCTGAACGACCGTGCACGCTGAAAACGACATATGGGTGAGCTGGAAATTTTCTTTGAATGACCACTTCTGTTGGTATAGGGCAGTAAGAGGTTAATACAGGCATTGCTCTTGGTATGAGAAAGTAAGGGGTTAATATAAGCATTGTTTTTGGTATAGGGCAGGAACATGGTTAATTAGGGCATTGCTGTGTTGGTATAGAGCAGTAAGGGAGTTAATAAGGGATGATCAAAACACTCTACAATTTATTAGGCCAACTACAGCCTATGGCTATTAGATCTACAGTAGGGTAGCCTATTTTTTTTAAATCTAATGTTTCTATAACATGCAAACAGTTATTTTTACCAATCCTTTCACATACTATATATCAGCCCGACTCAGCTTAGCATATATAGTGAATGAGGAGAGGAGAGAAAGCCTCTGTCACACTTCAATGGCAGTAGTATATCTCCCCTCTAACAAAATCATTGGGAAAATGAATCCAATGTTTCCAATCCATATCTCCCCTGACATCATCCATCCTGTAAGAGTCCACTATGTACTGAAGATGATCAGTCGAACTAGCAGACATTGGCAGGTCTAATACATATCTAGAGTGTATGACGAGCTTAGTGCTCCTGGATCCCAAGGCCCTCAACCTATGTACCCTGGCCATTTATAAAACTGGTGTCTGAGGAACTGTGGTGTAGTAGACCCCTTGAGGACCATGGCCCAGGTTCCAAAGCTACCTCTCCACCCCCTATAGCGTAAGTCCTTAAACCCAAAAAAGCAAAACATTTTACATCAGTGGTGCACCACTTTTTAAGATAAGAGGGCTTCATTGTTACATTGCTCTATATCAAAGGGCTGCAACAAAAAAAAAATTCGCTCAGTATCCATTTGTATCACCCTATTATTAAGACCGATGCAAGGTGAATGGGGAGAAATGATCACTACCCCAGTCATTCCTCCATTTTTTTGTTCTATTGATTACACAGGGAGATATCTTCATGATAATCATACATATTTCATTCTCATGAAAGGTGCAAATCAGCCAACAAACACTTGGTGGTTATTTATAAGCTGATTAGTGGCATGATTATACAGGCCAGCTATCAGGAACACTTGTTCTTAGCAACTGGCCCACAAAATCATGCAATGTAATAGGGTCTTAAATGGGTTGTCCTGACCTATCATCAGGATAGCACAACAGTAATAATTAGGAGCAGCACCCACGGGCCTTATCGATCTCATTGGAATGCAACAGCCTGTCCACGATCACAGATCCTCAGCAGTCCACAGATCAGCAATCAAATGACAGATAACGGAAGCATCTCAAGATAATCTTTATTCAGATTACGTCCATGACTGTGTACAGAAAAGAGCAATAAAGTGCAATGTTTCGGCTAGATAGTAGCCTTTCTCAAGCCTTTATCGTCAGAATAGGTCATCAATATCTGATCAGTGGGTGTCCGATACCCCGTCGATCAGCTGTTTGAAGAGGAGGCGGAGCTCCATGTGAGCGCTGCTTCCTGTTTATTACACTACACATTGTTTGCTGTGGAGTTTTGAAGTAGTGTAATTACAAATGCAAGTACTTTTCATTTTATGGCACCGCTGAATCTTCCAAGACAATGGGCAATGTAATGAACAGGAAGCAGCGCTCGCATGGAGAACCGCCTCCTCTTCAAATAGATGATCGACGATAGGTCATCAATATAAATGGCAGGACAACCCTTTAAAGTGATGACATTTCCTTCCATCCTGCCTCCTATTCATAAAGGAGCGCTTTCCTTCACTTCACAGGACGGCGCGCATTGGTTATTAATGCTTCCTGCCCTCCCAGTTATTGTTTATATCGGTGTGACTCCGAGCGCTTCAATTACTAGTAAGCACCTTCCCTTACTAGTGGGGAGAGCGTTCATTTTATAACTCTTTAATCACTGGGCCTGAAAAGGCCTTAACAGCAAGACACTTTATTTTGTGATTTAACTGTCATAACTTTTTTTTATTTGTAGGACTACTAAAATAAATTTAGCTATTTTTTTCAGTGACACATTGGGCTTTTTAAGATATATATTTTTAACATTGTTATTTTTTTAGTTTTATTTGGGGAAAACTGCAAAACATTTATAAAATATAATTTTTTTAAAAAATATAGCTCCTTATTTTTTCAAAATATGCAAACTGACAGATTTTTTTGGTCAAATGAGTTCCCTATTGTGTATCAGTTGTTTTGATATATAATACATATAGGTTCACATGAATGGAGCGATAAGGGCAACCGTTTAGGTTGGTTTGCCACCTATGTCCCCCAAAAGATCATTAAAAGTCCTCTGAGGAATATTGCCACTTTTCTTTCATTTTGCACTTTTGTCTTTTTATTTTTTTATTTTATTTACAGTTCATATTTTTTTTTAATGACTATTAAATTGTTTTTATAATATTTTACTAATTTTTAATATATTTTCGCCATATAATATGTCTACCAAATAATCATTAAAATACCTCTGGGGGACACTGACACTTTCTCTGTATTTTGAAAAGGAGCCCCAGTTACAGAGGAAAACGACCTCCTGTGGGGGGCTTTGTACAAGGCAGAGCGGATCAGAGTCTGTTAAAACCCAGCAGCTCTGTTCTGCCCCGAGACACCCAGCAGTCACATGATCTTGTCAGGTCCAATAGAGGAAGTGGTATAGCTGCTTCCTCTATTCACTGCATAGCGCTCATTGAGTGCTATGCATCTAAAGAAAAGGCAGAAGCGGCCCACGGGTTGTACCCTCCTGTTTTACTTCTCTTTGTCTAGCTTTTTCTGAGTAACTTCATTACACACGGTTGACTGTTAATGCCAATATTAAGTAGAAGCCAGCAGTACTTCAAATAAAGCAAGATTGAGAGTAACTTAGTGAAAGTGATGTTTAATTAAGTTATACAATGACTTTAAGTAAATTAAGGCCCGATACATGATAAAAGCAGCCCGGACTTACCCTTTGAGTATTACATAACGTTAATTCAATCTAATTCTTACACAACCGTTTTAGCTCTTTATTGGTTTCACTAAGTACCAAAAACAACTTACAAAGCATTGAAAGTGTAGCAATAGAGTCCCATTAATGGAATTAAAGACCTGTTTAAGGTTAAGCACATTACTTTACAGGAGATACTGTTTCTGGGTTAAAGATACATTCTCTGGAAGATGGTTATTACCTCATTTCCATTCAATCCAGTTAAATGTGAAATTAACACGCAGTCACTGGAAATGTCCTTTCACTGGTCCCATGTACTAATCAACTGGACATAAGCTCCTTTTAGAATTTGTCATTTTAACCTTTTTACTATCTCTATAAAAGAGACAATCTCAGTATGCTTCAAAGGGATTTATCTATAGGGTCACATTCCTCTCATTATCATATGGGTTAATGTATTAATTGTGTGTGTGTGTGTGTGTGTGTGTCTGTACATTTCAACAGATAAAACTGAACCATAGTACAGATATTAAGTACCAGTGTCCTTAAACACCAAATAACCTCTTTAGACCATGAGTACACTATGTATACAAAGGGTTAAAGGGAAATCTCATATATTTAAAGTGGACCTGTCACCTCTCCTGACATGTCTGTTGCATCCCTATGTAATAATTCTGGAGCATGTGTTTTTGTTTTTTTATAACTCTATTCCTTTATTATACCTGTTAGCAGTTATGAATGAGACATGCAAATTAGCTTTTGAGGCTACCAGCAGGGGAAAATCGTATTATCAAAAAGCACTGATTAAACAGTTAGAGGCAACCATCAAGGGGAAATCTGATAATAGCCTCAAATTATTCAATCAGGGCTTTCATATAATAAGATTCCCCCCTTGAACTGTTCAACCAGTGCTTTTTCATAAAGAAAAGCTAATTTTTATACACTTAGGTTTTTGGAAAAGACATTAAATTATCTACTCTTCCCCAAAAAAGTTTAAAAAAGATAATAAACAGCCCGATGCCACTAAAAGCAAAATATGCTATAATTTGCTAATAGTTTTGCCCAAAAAGAGACAAAAATACTCCTCATGCATATTTGGTGGTCTCCCTAATGCAAAAGGGCACTCCCAAGACCCTGACAAAGGCCTCTCAGCTTACCAGGGCAATTTTCTTATGAGACACTTAGTGTTTTTGTCCTTTTCAAGAGTGAATTGATTTGCATGTCTCATTCAGAAAAGTTTAGTTTGGGGGCATTCAGTAGTTTTTGCTATTTGGATAGATAGCTGACTTGCATGTCTCTTTTCCAGTGCAATATTATGTCTCTATCTACCTTTTATAATGTTTGATTTGGATAGAATCAACATGTAACTTAATTGAATTTTTGAAAATTCTGTGAATTGCACCCAAAGCAAATTTCTATAAATTCAATTGCCTGTAATGCACATACCATCTGTGTTTACATTTTCAGACAATATTTTCATCTTTGGGTGCATCAGAGACACTTTTCAGAGCATTAATTTGCAATTATGTCATATTTGAGAGGAATAATAGTGCCGCACTAAGCTTCCAACCAAAACGAAAGACACTATCATCAAGTCAAGGGGTACTGTCAGGTGCCTTTTATGTCTATTGTGTGACGGATCTGTCACTGCCATCATGGTTTATGTTATGATGGCATGTGAGGTTCTTCCATGGGGTTATCTGATTTCTATATGTGATCTTATGATAGAACAGCTATAGTGTTGTCCACCAGTCTACAATAAGAAGTCCAAAATGAGTTAACAGTAGTAGGTAAACTCTCTGCACAACTTCCCTATCTGAGTTCATATCAATGCAAATGCCAAACCATTTTTAAGGGACCAATACTATATATGCTTTCTAATCTCGAGATGTATCAAATGGAATGAACACTACCATCAGCACTAAATCCTCTTTTTTAAGATTTCATTGATCCTTGCCTCGAAACAAGATTATCACAATGGTCCTACATTGAGATAATGTCAAGGGGATTTGGATTAATCCCAACTATTCATTTTAGATTACATCTAGAGGTGGTTTGGGGTCTTATTTCAGAAGATATTGATAACATCATATCAACCAATGTCACATTTAATTAAAAAAGTAATCACTTTTGTTATTGCTTGGAGTTAAAATGAAATACAATCATGCATTTCATTTCAGAAGCTGAAATATGTCAAGTTCCAAATAATTGTTATTCCTGGTATACATGTAAAGATATTAACTTCCACCTGTTTCATGTAATGACAAATATGGGAATACATACAGTTAATTCACCAAGTAGAGAATATGTCTACCCAATTCCTGAGACATATCTTGGCCAGTGGGGAGAGGAAGATGTCCATTCCTGCTTTTAAACACATCTTTTAATGAGGGAGAGTTGGGTGACCCCCATGCACGGTGCCGACATGTTTAGTTTGACCAATTTTTATCTAGCACCGGCAGTTCCAATTGTGATTCAATTTGGGTATTAATTGATTCTGCCTGAATCGAAAGTATTTTGATGCTTATAAAAGTTTCTCTTTCTTCTCTCTTTTTCTCTCTCCTAACATTTCACCTGAACATCGAATTTTAAGAAATTCTAATTCTGACAATTTGGGTTTGCGGGATGACCCACAATGCCATGAATGCAGCCAATCAGCAGCCAGCCAGCCCTGTGATGTTACAGCCCTATAAACAGGGCGGTCATCTTGGATTCAGACATTTTCCAGCGTTCTGAGTGCAGAGACAGATGTGAGAAGGAGCTAGGGACAGCAATAGAAAAAACCTCACTGTGGAAAAAAAACCTGAAAAAACGATTTATAGGTGCAGGGAAAGGAAAGGGAGGAATCATTTCACAGCATCTTAGTGCAGGGAGAGACATCAATAGGAGCTAGGGACAGTGCTAGAAAAGCGATTTACAAGTGCAGTGAAAGATTATTTGGGTATCCAAATAGCCATTATACAGCTCTGTCAATCCAGCAATTTGTTTGTGTTATTGGGGTGCATGTGCTATGTTGAAAAGCTTTTAGTGGCCTATTTCAGTACAAAAAGAAATATATATATGCACTTCACTATATATGCATTTTACTTCTGCAGTTATATGTGGTGAAAGCGTTTAGTGGCCTATTTCAGTACAAAAATATATATATACGCACTTTACTGTTGAAGTTATTTGTGGTGAAAGTGTTTAGTAGTCTATTTCGTTGAAAAGCTTGTTGTGTAAAAGTAGAACAAAATTTGGGCCTAATTGACGTTCTGCGTTGCAGCGATATATTCTGAATAGTGATGAGCGGCAGGGGCAATATTTAAATTTGCAATATTTCACGAATATTTGGTAGAATATTTGTCATATATTTGCCAATTTGAGAATTCGCGAATATGGTCTTGTCTGCGAAAATCTGCAATGTAATATGCGCGTAATGCGCGTGCAATACAGTCATGGGTCACTATAGCTACATTCTTGTGAATTAGTGACATCACAGCACTATGTATGTATGTATGTATGTATGTATGTACAGTATATAGCTACACTATATCATTATCTAACCTACACTGACTATCTCCCACTAACTATCTGTATTAGATGTATACAAGCTATCTAACTAACTAACTAATATAATGACACAGGAAAGCAGAGAGCACAGCAATAACACTGCTGTCTCTCTCAGATCTGCAAAATACTGCATACAATGGCTGCTGGGGAGGTCTTATTTACTAAAAGGGTAGGCAACTTTCCTATTGGTTACTAGGGAAGTTGCTAAGCTCAGGCAAATACATTGCAGCCTTCTCAGTGGCCCACAAGCAAGAAGCAGCCAGGGATCATGGGTTCAGATGAAAACAAATCTAGAATATTCGAAAATTCCGAATATATATCACTATATTCAAATTATTTGTGATTTCTCAAAGTGGCAATATTCACACTTAAAATTCGGGATTCAAATATTTGCGCCCATCACTAATTCTGAAGCCCTGTTTTCTGTGTATTACTGGCAAAATAAATATATGTTCCCCTTCCAGCGTTGTACTTCTCTGTTGAAAAGCCTGTAGTGTAAAAGTAGAAAAAAAATTTAGCCTAATTGACGTTTTGCGGTGCAGTGACATATTGTGAAGGTCAGCTTGCCTTGTATTAGTGGCAGAATAAAAATATATTCACCGTCTAGCGTTGTACTTCTCTGTTGAAAAGCCTGTTGTGTAAAAGTAGAAAAAAAAATAAGCCTAATTGATGTTCTGCAGTGCATTGATATATTCGGAAGCCCAGTTTGCCGTGTATTAGTGGCAAAATAAAAATATATTCGCCGACCAGCATTGTACTTCTCTGTTAAAAAGTCTTTTGTGTAAAAGTGGGAAAATATTTGGGGCCTAAGTGCCGCTCAGCAGTGCAGTGATATATTCGGAAGAAAATTATATTAGCCATTCATCGTTGCATTTATCTGTTGATAAGCCTTGTGTAGTGTAAAAGTGTAAAAAAATAAAAGCGATATTTGCCGTTCCACGATGCAGTTATATGTGGTAAAAGCCTTTTTGTGGTGAATTTTTTTCTGTGAAGCTGGCTTTTTTGGGGAAATTTCATGGATGCCTGTACACCTCGTTTTGTGGTATGGGCCGAATTATGTAGTGGTGAAATTTTTTCTGTAAAACAGACATTTTGGGGCAAAATTCATGGGTGACTGTATACCTCTTTTTGTTTTATGGACCTAATTACATAGTGGTGAAATTTGTTATATGAAACAGGCCTTTTTTTGTCAAATTCATGGGTGATTGTACAGCTCCTTTTGCGGCATGGGCCAAATTACGTAGTGGTGAAATCTGTAATATGAACTGGGCTTTTTTTGGGAAAACCTTTTGCGGTATGGACCAAATTACTTAGTGGTGAAATTCTTTATGTGACGCAGACTTGATGAACTTCGCGACTCTTTTGGGCTCCAAGCAATCTTGAAGCTTTATCTTTTCATTGTCTGTAGCTACTAGAGGCTTGTACATGCCAGACAGGTTCCCCCAGAAGTATCTGGCTCGATGAGCAGCCGATACCGCACTTGCATCAATCTTGACAGGATTCGTCTCCAGTTGGAGAGAAATTGCTAAGCCTTTTGTGCCGGAGAACGTGTATTATTAAATCGTGTTTTAAGCAAAACTTTATAAAGTTGAGAAATTTTAACCTTCTGTTCTGTCCCATATTCCTTATAAATGAATAGACAAAGCGGCCGCTCTGTGGCCTCCTCATGCTGCTGCCATCTCAGCAATCTCTCGTCATCATGCCACTCTGTGGCCTCCTATTGCTGCCGCCACCTCCACACTATATCACCTTGCCACTCTATGGCCTCCTGATGCTGCCGCCACCTTCAGACTCTGTCATTGTGCCATTCGGTGGCCTCCTCAAGCAGCTTCCACCTCACCACTATGTCACAGGGCCACTCTGTGGACTTCTCATGCTGTTCCCACCCTCCTCACTTCATGAGTCGGCCACTATTTAGCCCTTTTTGCTTGGCTGACATCATCATTTATTTGACCCTTCTTCTGATCTGTCAGAAGGAAGGAAAAATGAGACTCACAACAGATCTTCTCTGTGTAGCAGCTGTTAGGCCTGTATAGTCGCATCATAATTGGTTTGTGATTTAGTAGCCAAAAGCAGGAGTGGGTACAAAACCCAGAAGACATACAAATATTCGGTTCACATGTCATCTCTGTTTTGGATCTACTCCTGTTTTTTGGCATTAGCAATACTGATGGATTACTGACCAAATGCTGACCGAGGAAAGGCAAATGCTCAAGAGACAGGATCCGTTTTTTTTGTGGGTTATTTTGTTGACAGTTTAGAGGATGGGCAAAATAATCAGTGACGTCAACACATACTTACTGCTGACACCCTCTGCACTCTTTCAGGGGGGGGCACTACTTTTATAAGCATTAATTGAACAGGTTCTGTTTACATTTATGTGGAATCAGCTGACGACAGTGTAAAAGGAGTGCGCTTCTTCTTCACACTAACATTGACCTGTAAGGCTGAGATCATACTTGCGTTACTTGGTCCATTTTGGCCCCATGACTGCCCAAATAAGTGAAGTGTGCAGTGATTCTAAGAGCGACGCCTGTCATCTGTATGTCATATGGACTCACATTATTATTTCCCTACCAAAGCAGACTCCCTATGCGTGTTACTGCAAGGCGCAGTGTTCTACACCACTATAAAGGCTCTCAGCAGCCCGGAAATAGCCGTTTTTTACATAATTCGCTGCACATATATTCGGATCGAACCAAATTTTTCTGAAAAATTTGGCGAACCTGTTAATTGAATTTTTGAAAAATTCTCTCATCTCTAGTTTTAATGCATCATAAATAAAATACATTAAAAATTAAAAACATTGCATGTTTTGTGCATGAAGCTCTCATGCAGACCTCTGTGCCATGGTTTTAAAAAACTAAAAACATGTTACAAACCTTTTTTTTTAAGCAGGTTGAAATGTTTTTCCTCAATGCATTTTTACAACTATAATTAAGGGATTGACTATTATTTTTAACATATCAAGTATTAACACTCCATTCTATTCCAATAAATTATTGCCTGTGAACAAAAACAACAGGCATCTGTTAAGGTTAAGGTTCTCTGATAACCCTTTTCATATGTGTAGACCTGGTACACGGGTTAAAAAAAAAGAGACACCCATTCTCTGGTTCCAGCATCAAGTTCCCTTCTCCTACACTTCTGGTCCCATTTACACACACATTAACATTGCTGGCCAGTCAGTGACCTTAGTGTGACATAAGTAGGCATGAAATTTGACCGTTGCCACGGCTGAGGTTATTGATTAGCCAGCACATTTCAAGTGGGGATTGGAAATGGAGAAGAATGGAGCTTAATGCTGGAACCAGAGGGATCGTGGCAGGTGAGTATTTTTTTAATCTCTGGCACCCTGCCTGACCATATGAAGGGGTTCCTGGTCTCAGAGAGCCTCTTTTATAAGGTGATTTTGTTGTACATGTATGACAGGAAAGGGTTAAAGAAAGCACATCATACATATAGCATACTACATATTGTATATATAGTGCCACAAGCCCTTGAGGAACCAGAGCAGAGAATGTGTGTGTCTCCTGTTATAACACAGTCTATCACAGTGGCTGTCCTCTGACTATTGCTCTCTAGGACTAGTGCAGCGTGAGAAGGGGACACTCTTTCTTCAATTGGTCTACACCCTGGTAGTAGTAAGAGTAATAGGAGTTGTAGTACATCCAAAATAGCAAAACACACATGCAAATGTACATATTGCAATTCTCTTCCAGATAGCCGTGTATGGCTTCAGGCAAGGATGGGAATTATGCCTTCTTGGTACATTATCTTTTTAAGTCAGTAGACTCTATGGAAGGAAACTGTACTTTGGTTACTGTACCTGTAATGCGCTCCGCTCTATATTGCCCTCAATAGCGGTTACCTTAATGGCTCTTGTTGCTCAGCTATATAGATTTCTAAATTTTCTCTTTTCTCTTCTCTTTCTCCGGCTGTAGATTTTGCAGCAATCAAACATAGTTGTGTTAGGCTCTGAATCTTGAGGACCGAGGCAAGCAAGCGCATGGACTTTGCTTCTCTCCCGCCTTACTGCCTCCTAAGACTCTCCTACAACACTCTAGAGGCTTTGTCAGAGTGAGTTAACCCCATGACTACTAGAGATGAGCAAAGTGAGCTTCAGATTCTAGATCCAAAGTTGCTTCACTCAAAACTTCGGTTTAATGCTGTACAGAGATCCGTCTTCTTACAGCATTAAAATGTATGGCCTCTGACGAAAACCGAAGCCGAGTTCGGATTCAAGTTTTAAAATGGTTTTTCAGTCTCTGGACTTCCGGAATAACTAAATTTTCCTTGTCGGAGACCTTACATTTTAAACCAAAGTTTTGAGCAAAGCGACTTTACATCTAGGATCCGAATCTCACTTCTCTCATCCCTAATCACTACCATACAAACTATGCTGGGAGTAATACATGCATTAAAATGGATACGATAGCAATATACAACATAACATTTAATTGAAAAACCATTTGCAGATACCCCCTTCTCTGGGGTACTTTATTATCATACATGTTTGAGCTGTTCCTTTGTCTGTATACTGTAGTTGCCTCATAGTTATATATGTTGCTGTCAAACCTGGCTAGCAACCAATATGTCTCCCATTAATAGCTTTGAAAGGGTTGTCCAGAAATTTAAAATATAATATAATTTTTTTTTTCAAAAACAGCACCACACTTGTCTACAGGTTATGTGAGGTATTGCATCTCAGTCCTAATTATATTAAAGAGACTGAGCTGCAAAAACAGACAAAGCCCATGGATATATATATTGAGTAGATGAAAACATCCCCTACAAAGGGTTTATTACTCAATCTTATCATGTTTTAGCATTAATAATTTACCTAATGCTATGAAATGTGGGATATCTCGATGATTTCAATAGCTAGGAGTTGAAATAAGGACTTGCTATCATAATAAACATTTCTAACATACGGTATATCCAATATTTTCCACACTAAAATGTTCATGAAATTTGGATTCATAGTAATATTTAAAGCATGATCAGGGGTGAGATTCAGAAAATTACACTCCTTTGAGTTTATTGATTAAGCTCAATCATTTTTAAGAACAGGATTTTTTCCTGCTGGAGAGCAGTCTCATTTCGAATTGAAGCCAATACTTCCCCTGTGTCCACTAAAAAGACTCAAATTGCCCATGGTGCTAATTACCTAGCATGAGAAATTGCTGATAACATAGCAGTGGCAGGCTTTCAAACAAAAATCAGCATGGCCAACAATATATGTAACATAGCAGTATGCTACATGCTGTATATAATTATGCAATTCTGAAAGGCTGAGCTTAGAAATGGCTCCTTCTTTCACTATTCAGACCGTTTTGTTTGCACTGTACCCCTTAGAGTCCTCTTCTGCTTCTGATTTTCTTTGAGGGGCTAGAAAAAACAAAAACATGGAGGATTGAAGAGACAAATTCAACTTAAAGTACCTGGTTTACTATGGTTGGCTTGGTAGAATTAGCCAATATGACGAATGTATTCGTCATATTCCTCAAAATGAAGATAACAAAGTTTTCTCCATCTTCGTTTTTGCTCCATATTCGTCAACTTCGCTAATTCTAGCAATCAAATAGGAAGGTTGACTATAGAGACAGCTGTGTTTAATTCGCAATGCGATTATATTACTTAGCTTTTTTTTTTTTGCAATGGTTTCAGGAGCTTCAGGTTACGTCTCTGAGGCAATTAGTATGTGTTTATTTGGTGGATGCCTTCTTGGTTTGACTACATTAGAGTTTTGCTCATCTTTATCCTCTGAACATAAGAAGCAGAATGTAAAACTTTTTAGAACATTGTCCTTTTCAGTCACACGGTGTGAAGCCATAAATGAGCTGATCACTATGGTAACACACCGTGCTCCAAGGCAGGCACCCAGCCCTGCATCTGCACAGCACTGAGCTGATCTTTCTAATGATTAAGTTTTCTTGTAATCAGTTCCTAAAGTAAATCAACTTGCCGGCTTGCCAACACATTTGATTTTGTCTGTATAATTGAAGCTTTCAAAATACAAAAGGCATGAGCTTTTTTTTAATCACAGTTAATTTGCAATGGTGAATAATTTTAGTATCTTTAAAAAGTAGCAATCACTTAATCATGCAGAAAACAAGTAAAAATATCTACGTATAGAGAAATAATGCAGAACATTCTGCTTTAAGGAATGCTGGGAATCGAGGCGTCCTCCTAATAGGTCTACTGTGTGTTGGTGGTCGATACACAATCATAATTAAGGATGAGTAAATCAATTCTACATAAATCAAATTTGTTACAAATTTCCCAAAAGGTTCAAATTTTGTCACATCCAAAATTGTATGATTTGTCCCACACAAATGGCTCAAAATGGTAGCCACCATATAACAGGTCAGAAGACAGAGAAGGAGGCACCTGCTTCCAAAAAGGGCTAATTTTTTTGGACTGATTTTTAAATTAAAGTATCATAAATCAGGTGTGAAACCACTGTGCCACGTGTTCTACCTCCTTTAGGAGCGTTGTCTAAGTGAACCCCTCATTCTTCATAGTACCCCTGATGGTTGGATAGACTTTCCTGAGGGTAACACCAGGTCGCTATTTCTTGAGGAGGATTGGCACATGAGGCAGTTGGTCCAAAAGTACCTGAGCAAGGTACCAGAGGTACAGATCTAGTTAGCAGGTCGAGTTGTAACCAGGATCAACAGTGCAGGACCAAAGGATGAGGCAGAGGTGAAGTCAAACAAGCAACAGGTCAGGCACAGGTACAGGTCAGGTAACAGGAGAGTCAAGGCAAGCAGGCAGGGATCAAACAGGTAGCGGAGTCCAGAAACACAAACTTGGGTCAGGTAAACAGAAACATAAGCAACAATATTAGCAACCTTTGCAGGACACAAGGACCTTGAGTCTTTGACACTCAGGCATCTGGGAAGGGGGCTTAACACGGAGCCCGGAACTGTGGCAGTAAGCAGAGGAACGTCAGCAGACAGCAGCCGCTGTTAGATTAAGAAAATTAAATCTGACAATGCTGAGAGTTATTTAACAGGTTGTTTGTTATCACCTTCTGCTGTCTGTTTACCCATAGCTATATATGTCAGTGTTACTCTGACAATACTAAGGCTGTCTGGGCGTTAAAGAGCTTGAAAGGGGTTGGATACAAGCATCATACTTTTCAAGGCAGTTTGGGCACTTTTCATTCTGACTGAATTTATTCAAATAAAATTTTAAAACCGACTCTTTGAAATCGGATTCTAAACAAATTTTGAGAAATTTGCTGATCTCTAAATATAATGATTGATTCAAATAAAGGCAAGTTATAAACAATACGGTCAAAATTGGGGAAGGGAGTAGGAGGTACCAAAAACTCTAAACCCCTCTCTGAGTATTTTACCAGAAAGCATATTGGACAGATTTATTAAGATTGACATTTCTAGAAACAAAAGAAATCCATCAAATTTATTTAAAAAGACAGATCTCTTTATAAATTAGTTCCTAAAATCAGAAAATGAATTGTATAAACTGCTAGGAGCACGTAGAGATGTGCACCTGAATTTGACCCCTTTTCTGGCTTTAGTATTCTAGAAAACTGGTTTAAAAGTTCTAGCTATCCCTCCTCCAGTTAGTAAATATTCCCACCATTCAAACTTTATCAAGCACACCATAAAAAGTAAGGTTTTTGACAATTTGCAACCTTTTTTCAAATTGTTTGTCCAATTTGGGACCCTTTAAGGCTCAGTTTACACCAAAATCTGGTGCTGTTCTCATTTATAAATAAGGGCCACAGTGCAAAATGAAATTCAGTGAGCTCCCTCTAGGGACAGCTGCCGGAGGACAGAAATGTATAACTTCTTTGGTAAGAATTTTGGACTCATTTAAATTAAATAAAAATAAATTATAGGTAAACCTTCCCCTACCACCAGGGAGATGTTCAGCATGCTTAACTACTACTCTAAAAATATTGCATTTGACCATTAGCTATAATTTTACTCTAGGTATTAACTATTAAGACAAGAACTACAGGCATATTACAGGACTATTATTAATGAGGTAGTACATGTAGAAAATTGGCAAAATTGAACTGGGTGTGTGAAGGGAAGTGGGGGAGAATGGCAGGACTTTAGTAACATAGTGACATAGTGTGTGAGGCTTAAAAAAGACATCTGTCCACCCAGTTCAGCCTGTTATCCTGCAAGTTGATCCAGAGCAAGGCAAAAATTTTAAAAAAATTAAGCTAGAAGCCAATTTTCCTCACTATAGGGGAAAGAAAATCCTTCTGGACTCCAATCAGGCAGTCATAATAACTCCCTGGGTCAATGACCCTACTCCAGAAATCTAGTAACTCTAATCTGTAATATTATTACACTCCATAAATACATCCAGGCCACTCTTGAACTCTTTTTTTCGGTTATTGGCGCCAATGCAATTGGAAACTCCCTTTTAATATCCTTTGTTTGCTACTGCAAGGGCATAGTTGAAAGAGATACCCTTCTTCCCCAGGTCCTTCTTTCAATAACCAGCTCTTGATACTGGTTGGTCTTCCTTTTTCCATATATTCTTTTTCCTTATAAGAAGTAAGGGTGGCATGATCATTGGCAGTGTTGAGCGAATCGGAGCATCTGAAATGTAATTCGATCAGAAGTTATGAAAAATTCAGTTTGCAATGAATCCGAATTTCCTCATGCTTTGTGGTAACTATTTTTTTTCCCCTAAAATGGTTAATTGTGTAATATTGGATAGGAAGGCTGCAGGGACAGTTCAGGGACAGTGTAGGGAAAACATAGGAAGAGTTTTTACACAATGTAGGGTGAGCATAGGGAGAGCATATAGAGACTGCAGGGACAGTTCAGGCTTGAGCCATCCTGGACGGAGATATTATGGGTAATTGTATGACACTTTTTTACTTCCCTTA
This sequence comes from Bufotes viridis, assembly GCA_033119425.1. NCBI lineage: Eukaryota > Metazoa > Chordata > Amphibia > Anura > Bufonidae > Bufotes > Bufotes viridis. The sequence goes on from JAKVIS010000073.1 coordinate 103,720, forward strand.
GCCAGTATTTGCACTTGCACTTTTTCCTGGCTTTTTAAATGTCTATAGTTTCATGTTATTGCCCTTATATCCCCTTCAGTGATGTCACCATCTTACCTGCACTGTTGTATTTAATGTACATTTTAACCTTCCATATGAATTGTTTAATAAAGTATTTTGATAATAATCATGCGGACTGGCAATTTTTTGTAAGTTTATCTATGGAGGCCAGTTTCATAGGTATAAATCTGCTGACAACTCTTTAACACAATGATAACAATAGTAAATAATGTCAGTGTGACATTGAAATATATAGCTATGGTTAAATGCATGTTTGATGGTGTTAAAAAACATCCTGCTTTTTTAAATTAAAAAACATTCAAAAAAGTGTTCCATACTGGAAGCAGATGGTTTTGAAACGCGCATGATGTTATTGGAAAAAGCAGTGTCTTGTTCTCAACAAGCGTTCTAAAAATGATGTCTTAATGGATTATTTCATTGCAGAATTTGCAGTGCAACATGATATTTTCACTTAACAGCAGCAGCACAAAACACACAATTCTGATTGACCAGCCCCCTTCCTTTATGCTTTCCCTGATAAAACCCTAAATATATCTAATTTTGTCCCTATAACATCTCTATACTCTTCCTACCACATCTAGATTACTAGCTTATATGCCAGAATCATGCCCCTGATTGGCTGACAGTCTGTCATTCAGGCTCTGAGTCCACCAGGGCAGGTCTCTCTCTCCCAGAGCCATGTGATCCTCCGTCTTCTTCCTTCTAGTCATTTTCCCTGCCAATTATTACTGCAAAACGGCGTGAGCAAGGTTTTAGGTGATTTATTCTAAACAAATTGCCAAAACTTCTGATTCTTTTGGCAGGAGAATTTTTGTGAAATTCGAAACAAATCTATCTCACTCATCTCTACTCTAGAGCATTCTTCTTATGAATCAGGTAATTTTTTACAAAAAAATAACTTTTTGTGACAGAATGTTCCAGGCAACAAGGAAAAATTTGATATTCTCCATACTAGTACACAATCATACGGTTATTCTAAGCTGATCATACCTGCACTCGTCAGATCGCAGAAGGTAAACAGCTTAAGGCTGGGCAAGTACCAGCTTGGGAGACTGATTGGGAATTCCTGGTTCCGTTGACTTAAAAAATTTAACTGTCAGATGAAATGCAAAATGTAAAAGTAAATTCCCCTTTAAAAGTGCCCTGTCTGACCCAGGAAGAAGTACAGCAGCGACTTAAAAAGATTAAAATAGACAAATCGCCAGGACCGGATGGCATACACCCCCGTATCCTAAGGGAATTAAGTGAAGTCCTAGCCAGACCCTTATTTTTGATATTCACGGACTCTATACTGACAGGGAATGTTCCACCAGACTGGCGTATAGCAAATGTGGTGCCAATATTCAAAAAGGGTCCAAAAACAGAGCCTGGAAATTATAGGCCGGTAAGTTTAACATCTGTTGTGGGTAAACTGTTTGAAGGTTTTGTAAGAGATGCTATCTTGGAGTATCTCAATGAAAATAAGCAAATTACACCATATCAGCATGGCTTCATGAAGGATCGGTCATGTCAAACTAACTTAATCAGTTTCTATGAGGAGGTAAGTTCTAGACTTGACAGCGGCGAATCAATGGATGTCGTATATCTGGACTTCTCCAAAGCATTTGACGCTGTACCACATAAAAGGTTAGTATATAAAATGAGAACACTTGGACTAGGAGAAAATATCTGTATGTGGGTAAGTAACTGGCTCAGTAATAGAAAACAGAGGGTGGTTATTAACGGTACACACTCAGATTGGGTCACGGTCACTAGTGGGGTACCTCAGGGTTTAGTATTGGGCCCTATTCTCTTCAATATATTTATTAATGATCTTGTAGAAGGCTTGCACAGTAATATATCAATTTTTGCAGATGACACTAAACTGTGTAAAGTAATTAACACTAAAGAGGACAGTTTTCTGCTACAGAGGGATCTGGATAGATTGGGGCTTGGGCAGAGAAATGGCAGATGAGGTTTAACACTGACAAATGTAAAGTTATGCACATGGGAAGGAATAATGCAAGTCACCCGTACATACTAAATGGTAAAACACTCAGTAACACTGACATGGAAAAGGATCTAGGAATTTTAATAAATAACAAACTAAGCTGTAAAAACCAGTGTCAGGCAGCTGCTGCTAAGGCCAATAAGATAATGGGTTGCATCAAAGGGGCATAGATGCCCGTGATGAAAATATAGTCTTACCACTTTATAAATCACTAGTCAGACCACACATGGAGTACTGTGTACAGTTCTGGGCTCCCGTGAACAAGGCAGACATAGCAGAGCTAGAGAGGGTTCAGAGGAGGGCAACTAAAGTAATAACTGGAATGGGGCAACTACAGTACCCGAAAGGGTATCAAAATTAGGGTTATTCACTCTAGAAAAAAAGACGACTGAGGGGAGATCTAATAACTATGTATAAATATATCAGGGGTCAGTACAAAGATCTCTCCCATCATCTATTTATCCCCAGGACTGTGACTGTGACGAGGGGACATCCTCTGAGTCTGGAGGAAAGAAGGTTTGTACACAAACATAGAAAAGGGTTCTTCACGGTAAGAGCAGTAAGACTATGGAACTCTCTGCCTGAGGAGGTGGTGATGGTGAGTACAATAAAGGAATTCAAGAGGGGCCTGGATGTATTTCTGGAGCGTAATAATATTTCAGGCTATAGCTACTAAAAATGGGTCGTTGCTCCAGGGAGTTATTCTGACTGCCTGATTGGAGTCGGGAAGGAATTTTTTCCTTGAGTGGGGAAAATTGGCTCTACCTCACAGGGGTTTTTTGCCTTCCTCTGGATCAACTTGCAGGAAACAGGTCGAACTGGATGGACAAATGTCTTTTTTCGGCCTTATATACTATGTTACTATGTTACTATGTTACTATTTATTGGTTGACGTGATTTCAATCCATGGATTTACCACACTTGAACTCTGCTCTCAGCATTAGAAATAATATGTGTTTTTGCAGTATTTATTGTTTGTCTCACAGTTTTGTGGCGGTCGCCGGTCAGTAGGAAGATTTGCAAAGTCAAATACCATAAATGCTTAGTTCTAAAAAGAAGTCTTAGTTAGCACATAGAAAACCTTCAAGTGCTGAACTATTCACCCAGAATCCTCTCTGTCTGGTTAACCAGCTGGCGAGTGTTTAGTGAGAGCTTGTGTAATTGTAAGGTCAAACACTTTCATCTTTCCAAAAATCAAACAGATAAAGAACAATGCTAATCAGCGCTGCAGTGCTTTAGGAAAAAACTCATTGCACTTTAAACATTTTTTTTTAACAAGAGTTGAACAAAAAAAGAAAAAAAAATGGAAAGGTTAATCAAATGCTGTCACTGAATGGCAGACTAATATGACCCTCTTATCACTTCTATTCTGCAATATCTAGTACTGCTTGCTAATAAGACAGCAACGATGAATGCAACGATGAACTGTTAATGATTTCACTGGAAGACAGAAATTTCATTTCAAAATTACTTGTTTTCATATAATTGATATAAGAAATAGAAGCTGTGTATTCCAGGGATGGAGCTAGAAAAATCTGGGTAGGGGCCCATCCCCAGTTGGTCACAATCCTTTTGCTTTTAGGTCATAGAACAAGTGAAGGGTCATGAAAAGACTGTGCAGTGTGAAACAAACAAGAAAAAAAAAAAACATGCTGTCCTTGGTCGAAAACCCAGCTCATAATAGGGACAAATTAGATTATGGCTATAGGACCCCTTTCTTCTATATACCACAATGTATAAAATCTAAATGTAATACCCACTCACCAGCATAAAGTAAATTTCCACTGAAAGGTGTTTTCCTGGCTTAGAATGGGTCAATAATATGTCATCAGTGAGGGTCCAACATACCGCACTCATACCGATCAACTGCTTCCTACAGCCTCCAGTACTGGAAGATACAATTTGAACTGAAATTCAGCTCTGTTCAAAGTGTATTGGCTATGCTAGGTTACTACAGCTCAGCTCCCTTTGGAGTCAATGGAAGCTGAGCTGTAGTAATCGACACAGCCACTACACTTTGAACAGAGCTGCTCTTCTGGCTCAGTTCAAAGTGGTGGGGATGCAAGGTGTTGGACAACACTGATTGGATATTTGTGACCTAAGGTCATCAATATCAGGAATCTGGAAAATCACTTTAAGGCTACTTTCAAATCTGTGTTTATTTGATCCGACAAGCTGTTTCAGAAGAGGAACAGCCTACCAGATTTCACCACATCCCCATTTACTATAATGGAATCCAGCTGGAATGCTGTTTGTCGGGTTTTGGCGGGACATAAACTGGTGTATGCACTAGTTTTGTCCAGCTAAAACCCTGAACTCATGCAAGAAGCCGGCATATCCCCTCCGGATCCAATTATAGTCAATAGGGTCCGGTGATGAATAGCAGTATCCATCTATGCTGAATATGGTTTTGACACAGGAACAGCCTGCCAGATCAGGTAAATGAAGATGTGAAACTAACCTAATCTCTCCTGCATGTTCTCACATTGGGTATGTATGGTTCTGCTACACACTGGGTGGTACTGTTGTTGAGACTACAGTATGATGCACAGAAAGAATTGCACATGGGTCCTAATAATTGGAATTCTCACTGGATCATTATGGCCTCTTCAAACAGCTTATCTCCATTGATGCAAGGAGTTGGACCCCCACAATCAGATATGGATAACCTATTGAGAATAGGTCACCAATATTGTAATCCTTGAAAACCTCTTTAAAGGCTGTTTCACAAAAAACAACAGAAATTACTACCCACCCTTGTTTTGTTAAACATATTGATCATCTTGGACCATACATTGGCTTATTGTTCTTAGCAGAATACAATGCAACAGCTTGACTTTTTAAAAGCATGCATGATATTGAAGAATTAAACCACAATCCTTTACTTTGAAGGCAATTACAATATAGAAAGATGGGCATCGGGAAGAAAAAAAAAAGGAGAAAAAAGATCATGCTACCAAAATGAGAGCTTATTGAATTTGCTCTGAAGATCCTTAGAAAGGGAATTTTATTTGTTCCTATGCGTTTCATCCTCTAATACCTAATCACATGCGCTGTCTTATTGTACACAATGAAAAGGCTTTTTAAAAAGGATAATTTGACTAAATCCATTTCTAGGTGACAAAATCAGAAGCTTTCCTTTTGAAAGCTGTTCTGCATATATAATGCAGTGATTTAAGTATAGTTTATTGCTGTCATGGAGGTGCCCGCTATATCTTTCTGGAAGTTACTGATAAAACAGTGTTTTGAAGTCAGACTGTCACAATGGTACTTATATCCGTCTTAATATACCTTAGGGAGGCAAATCCAAATTAACCTATTACCTCAAATTTTCAACAATAATAAGGTGAAAATGAATATGCAGCAGTTGCCAAAGATAAAACGTATTACAAAAGAAGACGGGAGAAAAAATCAAACAAAAAGTAGAGTAGGTATGATTAAAGGATTTCTCACTTGGCAGTCTGTTACAAGTGGAGGGGATGGAATTTGAAATTATTTTCTATTCAATGTCTACAAAGTAATGTTTTGAGACAGAAACACCATTTTATGATTAAGTATTGTGTTCTCAAGAAAGGAAGTTGCTAATACACCTTAAACATCTCTAATAATGATGCATTGTTGACAGGGCCAGCTCCAAGTTCATGTGGGCCCTTGGGCGATAAAGTCTCAGTGGGCACCCTTGTGGCATTTTGCACGGCGCTTACAGCAGTGAAACCGCATGTATTATAAATTAAATACCTTACATACAGCATGCAACAGAGCGGATATATGTGAATCAGTCCTTATGCGCCTAATTTTATTTTCTACCAACAACAACAATAACATTTGTAAAGTGCTTTTCTCCCATAGGACTCAAAGCGCATAGATATGACTCAGATCAATACAGGGTTTCAGGCTGGACTGTGTTACAGAGGAAATAGTCAGGTGTTCATAAATGCCAGACTAAACAGGTGGCTTTTCAGTTTGGACTTAAATGCCTCCAGGGATGGGGATGACCTGATTGGGTGTGGCAGGGAGTTCCAAAGTGTAGGGGCAGCATGACAGAAGGCTCTATCTCCAAAGGTTTTGAGGTGGACTCTGGGGGTGATCAAGTTATTAGATCCTTTTGATCTAAGATGGGGGGAGGGGGGGGGTGATGCAGTTGAACAAGTCCTTCGGGTATCCGTGGCCTTGATTATGCAAGGATTTCAAATGTCAAGAGTCGCCAATCTTAAACAGAATTCTCCATTTTATCGGTAGCCAGTAGAGTGAGCGAAGGGTTGGTGTTATGTGGCAATGGCGGGGTTGGCTTGTTAATAGCCTTGCAGAAGCATTCTGTACTGATAGCAGGTGGTGCATATTTTAGTGGTATAGGGTTGGAGAGGAAGGGCCCCAAGGATACCCTTTGTGTCCTACCAGCCAGGAAGGAGATGAACCACTGGAGAACTAAGCTGTCTGTGGATGGATAACTGGCTTAGGTCTTGTCCATCACATCCTTAAAGCTTGTAAAAGAGCGGGATCTTGACATAGGGGCCACTTAAAATTGTGAATTTGGTGAGCACTGTAATGGGGATACCCCTTTGCTCGGTTTCCTTTCCTTGGAGGGATATCTGGCTTTCACTGTGTTGTAGACCCATTACTGGGGCTCCACATTTATTTTGCATATTACTGTTTCCCAGGGAGCTTTGCACTTTGGATTGCTGTGTTGAGGCTCTTAAATGATTTTGGTTGTTTGAGATCTGCACACCTTCTTGGAGTTGGGTGCTCATAGAGAAACAAGTCAATATGTAGGAAAAAATCTATGGAACACCACATATAATGATATTAAAGGTTGTAGTTTTATTCACTTATTTTGAACACTTTGGGTTACATTAAATCCAATATTATTTCAAGACATAGCATGGAATTATATACAGTGGTCCCGACGTTTTGGTCATTTTTTACCTTTACCATGGGATCTGTAATTCATGTGCCTGGTTTTCCTTCCTTTGAGGGATATATGGCTTTCACTGTGTTGTAGACCCAATACCGGGGCTCCACATTTATTTTGCATAAGCCATCTATGCCACAGTACTCTTGTAGCCTATTAAGCAAGATTTTGTGATCAACTGTGTCAAAAGCCGCTGAGAGGTCGAGCAATATCAGAATGGAACATTGACCTCTGTCTCTTGCTATGAGCAGATCATTGTAGATCTGGGTGAGGGCTGTTTCACAGCTGTGATGTTTTCTGAAGCCAGATTGAAGAGGGTCAAGGATACTGTTCCTTGAGAGCCTGGCTTCAAGTTGATAGACAGCCTTTTCAATAACTTTCCCCATAAAAGGGAGGTTGGAGACAGGTCTGTAACTATTTAGAGCATCTGGGTCTAAGGATGTTTTCTTGAGTAGCGGTATGACAATTGCTTCTTTCAGACAGGTGGGAAAACTGCCTTCTTGTAAGGAACAGTTGACTATTTTGTGGAATGCTGGCCTAAATAGCTCAGGGCAGACTTTGTATGAGAAGAAGTGGGAAAATTTCTCACACAGGTCCTGTGAAGGTCTGATGCTGGATTTCCAGCACAATGGGTTGCAGAGATTGTCGACTGTGCGCAAAAGCTGGGCAGGTCTGTTGGCTGCATTTGCAATCTCCTGAGACAGGAATAAGGACTAGTTTTTCAGTCCCTCAAGTCTACCCACAGATATGTACCCCCTCACAGTAGATATGCCAAGATATGTGCCCCCTCACAGTAGATATGCTAATATGTGTGCCCCCTCACAGTACATATGCCAAGATATGTGCCCCCTTCACAGTAGATATCCCAAGATGTGTTCCCCCTCACAGTTGATATGCCAAGATGTGTGCCCCCTTCACAGTAGATATGCCAGGATATGTGTCCTCTTGCGGTGAATATGACAAGATATGTGCCCAGTGCCCCCTTCACAGTGGTTATGCCCAGATGTGCCCCCTTCACAGGAAGTGAAAAAAAAAAAGATAAATACTCCTCGCCTCAGCAGCAGCAGGATACTGTGACACATCGCGCTGCTGTGTAGGAGGAGCAGAGGCTGATTCCCAGCCTGTCCCGCTTCTGTTTTTACACAGATCAGCAGGACGATGTGGGAGGACATCGTGCTGCTGCTATGCACTGCTGGTGGCTCAATGGTGGAGCGGGGAACAAATAGTGTACAACCTTCACAGTAGTTTTGTACAGAAGTGTGTCCCCTCACAGTAGTTATGCCCACATTGTGCCCTCTCACAGTAGTTATGCCTTTGCTGTGCCCCTTTAACAGTTGTAATGACCTATCTGTGCCCCTTCAAAGTAATAATCCCCGATGTACCCCCTTCACAGTAATAATCCCCATTGTGCCCCTTCATAGTAGAAATCCCCAATGTGCCTCTTCACAGTAATAATGCCCACTGTGCCTCCTTCATTGTAGTAATGCCCTCTGCTCTGTTCCCCCTCCATAGTAGAAATGCCCATTGTGCCCCCTTCACATTAGTAATGCCCTCTGTTCCCCCTCCAGAGTAGTAATGCCCTCTGTGCCCCCTCCAAAGTAGAAATGCCCTCTGTGCCCCCTCCATAGTAATAAAGAGCTCTGTGCCCCCTCCATAGTAATAAAGTCCTCTGTGCCCCCTCCATAGTAATAAAGTCCTCTGTGCCCCCTCCATAATAATAAAGTCCTCCGTGCCCCCTCCAGAGTAATAAAGGCCTCTGTGCCCCCTCCAGAGTAGCAATGCCCTCTGTGCCTCCATAGTAGAAATGCTCTCTGTGACGCCTCCATAGTAATAAAGACTTCTGTGCCCCTCCATAGTAATAAACACCTCTGCACCCCCTCCATAGTAATAAACTCCTCTTTGTCCCTCTATAGTAATAAAGTCCTTTGTTCCCTTTCCATAGTAATAAGGTCCTCTGTGCCCCCTCCATAGTAATAAAGTCCAGCACTGTGTGGGCAGAGCTTATACAGATTATCGTGCTGCAGGCTCCGCCCACAGAGGCCGGCAGTGCAATCCATGCCTGCAGGCTGAATAGTGGAGTGGGGAGAAGTCTTCCTGCTTCACCATTAAAAGCGCTGCCGGCCTGAATGAGGGGAGGAGCGAGGGAAGCTAAGCGGTGAGTGACAGAACCGCAGCTCCCGGTGCTCCAGCAATGAGCGCTTCCATCTGTATTGATGGAACCACTCATTGCTTCTGGCCTCTGGCAGCTGTGCTGTGGGCCCTGGCACTTGCCCTGGTATGCCGGTTGCTGACGCCGGTCTTGATTGTTGACACTCGCTGCATGATAGACACATTTATTACCTGAACTCCACCCTTCTTTGCTCAATAAACGTCATGAAAATTGATACACAGCACTGAAAGGGGGTTATCCTATGATTGATATAAAAAATAATGAAAATTAGACAGCATATAGTACATGACAATCTCTTTCTAGCAAAGCTAGAACCACCCATGTACCTCACATGGACCCAGAGATCTACCTATTTATTTCTCTAATTGCTATTCTAGATTTCTTTGAGGCTTGCATCTCAGGGGTGTGATCTTTCTGCTTCAGGTCTCTCCCTATCAAAGCTCAGGAGATATGTTCTTTCTATTGCAGCTCTCTCCCTGTAACTGTCACAGCTTCTAACAGTAAGTAGGGCTAGTGGCAGTTGAAGGATGAAGCTTAACATGTGCGGCCACCTCATTAGGTGGACATATACACTCAGGGGCGGATTGAGAACTTAAAGTGGCCCTGGAAAAGAAACTAAAAGTGGCTCCATGTTGTAGGTGGGTCCAAATTGACAGAAGATGGATTAAAACAAGTAGACAGGGACAACTGAAGTAGACAGTTGTCCCTGTCTACCTCAGGGCCTGCAATACCATAGTGCAGCACAGAATTTTGCCGCAGCAGAACCAAATACCACAGTACAGCACAAAATACTGCCACCCCAGACACAGTATTCAACTTTATAATCGTCATGAGGGCGGCGATACAGTTGAGTCCAGGTGGGCACCTGCAGCCGTTGAGCATCAGATCATCGTGTACCTGACCTGCGGCCATTAAGAGGGTCTGAGTGGCCCCCTTGGCATCGGCCCACCTGGAAATCTCCCTGAAGGGTCAATGGCCAATCCGTCCTGTGCACACTATTATACAGATTAAACAGCGAAGGGTACCATTTTAATGGTTTTTCTAATCAGTTTTTATTTTCTGATTGTAGATTTCATTTATATTATTTTCTGTACAAATGTATGGAGGCGGCAATCTTGCCTGAGCTGATGTAGAAATATGCTTTATAGTAGCCACATGAACCATATGTACAAAAGACAGGAGATGACTCATTAACTTTTTCAATTTTCTAGACTGTCCAATGTTCTGTAACCTATGTAGAGGTCATTGTGCAGTAATGGGGAAGAGATGAGCTTTGTACATAACCTATTGAGAATAGCGGATCCTGTGCAGTTTATATAGATGGCTGTATCTGGCATGTGATTATAATGAGATGACTGCTTAAATGAGACCTATACAGAAAGGGAAATGTCAGACTATTCTCAGGCTCGTGTCCAAAATGAATATGTGGATTCTTTTAAAATATATGGGGACATGTAAAGTTAAAAATACATATATATGTGAGTACTTGATTTAAACCATAGGTCATTTTCTGATAAAACATTTCCTTTAAGGCATAGAGATCTGCAAGAGTTGCCATATGGTTGTCAGTTTGGCTCAAGATATTCTTCAATCGAAATAATACAGCCATAATACTATAAGTAATTTCTAAAAGAAGCCGCAAGATGGCTGCAGGTGAAATTGCAGGTGTACCGAGCAGGGTTGCAAACCAGAATTTTTCTTTTTAATGGACAACTTATCCCAAAATCACAGACAGCCAACATTTGCAGGGTACTACTCTGTAATAGTAGTGGGGCCCTGTATACATAAGGGTATTTGCAGAATGTCATTTTATAAGATATATGCATATTGCTGCAATTCCTCCTAACAGGCTGTTTACACCTTGCATGTAGATACACCCAGTCACCCCTAGGTGGTGCTGGGGCTACAAATATATAGATATGAGGTGTGAGGCAGTAAGAAGTAAGTAGTTGGAGGAAGTGAGAGGTGTGAGTCAGTGAAGTGCAGCAGTTGAGAGCAGTGCAGTGCAGTCAAGTCAGCATAAGTTAAGTCTGAAGCCAACAAGAGCTTACTCTAGAGTCAGACACAAAATTCAGATGCCTCAGCCAGACTGCGAAGTTAGACAAAAAGAGTTGGCTAACCGAAACTACGGCTGGACCTGAAGAACCCAGAGGACAAGTAAGCTGACATCTAGCTACTCTTTTGAGCTGTGTGCAGACCAAGAGTAGGCTCCAAGAGAGGAGTAACATAAACCCAAAGTATTGAGGAGTATAAGGAGAGACTAGCGGAAGTGATAGTGTTACCTCATCTATAGACTCCATTAGCACCCAATGTGAGACAAAAGTTAGCTTATGGTGACTGTTCTCAGTCTACAGTGAAGTACAAGCTGTATGTGGAGAAGCATTCCAATAAGGACAGTATGGATGTGTTATTGGAAATTGTGAGTAAGCCAGGAAGGCAAGATATATGTACTGGCCATGTGAGACAGAGAAGTTTATTGATGTATGCTCCACACATGTAATATACACAGTCAGCCATAAGTTGCAATAGCCTAAGTGTGACCAAAGTAAATACCTCACCAAGAGCCTGTTATTAGGATTACAGATGCCACTAACTTGTGATGTGATGTACATCTACCTTACGGCAAGTGATTCCCAGTAAAGGCTCCATTTGTTTTTTTCAAACTGACTCCTCTTCATTTTACCACCTCATTTGCACCCAAGGGTGCTGGCATCAAAGCATCAGGGACCCTGCCTTCCCTGCACCTTAAACCGTGTACCATCACGAATACCTTAACCAACATCTGTCAGGAGATCTCTCAACACCAGAGTGTGTCCTGAAGGAATCCAGTGCCTTCCTTCCCATCGCTGCATGCCAACCCAGGAAGCTGCACAAATATGAGTACCAACTACTACACCCATCTGACCACCATACTCACACATTGCCGGTCACTGAACATTTTTTATGGTAAAAATTAGAAAACTGTGATGCATTAAAAATATTATAAATAGAGATGAGCGAAGTTTTCAAAACTTTGTCACAAATCGTATTCCATTGTATTTAGAGGTCACAATGACGGGGTAACAGCAATCGCTCTGCCCCCGTTAATAAACCCCTCCCCATTATTAAACCCCTCAGATGCTGATGTTGATCCTGGCATCTGACAGTCACATTGAGGCCTTTTAGGGGTTTATCAGGGGTTAAAAACAAATAAATACATGCTCACCTCATCCATTTGCTCACGGAGAAGCCATCACGGCCATCTTGATTGAAGAAATCTTGCGCTCACTGGTGTCATAACTTCACCACATCATCACAATGGGTGGGAACTTTAAGATCATCACTGATGACGTCACAGATTCCAACGTGATTTCACACACCAGCATGCGCAAGTTTTGGAGTGTTTTTTTCCGTCAGGATGGCTGCAACAAGCTCTCCGTGAGCAAATGGATGAGGTATGTATTTTTTTTTATTTTATTGACATCTCTGGAAAAGTTGATTCATTACCACGAAGCGCAAGGAAATTGGACTAATAATTTTTTTTCTGAAATTCAGATCGAGGTTCACTTCGGTAACTTCGATTCACTTATCACTCATTATAAGTAAAACATGTCTATAGCTCAATATACTGATAACAACTCACTACCAGCATTTACTGTGAGCTGTAAAATTAGGATAATTACCACCAAAATAATCTAGTCAAGTACCACCTGCCTCACAAAAATCACAGACAAATCTACACAGGAAAAAAGTTTTACGGACTGTTTAGAAATTTCTGGATGATTGGTAACCCTGGTATAGTTGGGCCCCACAGAAGAGTATATGGTAAGTAGCATATAATGACTCCATGCAACTCAGATCTTACAATTAGCTATATTATGCTAGTGTGCACCAACACAAAGCTCAAAGATAACAAGCTTCTCATTGTAGTCAGGGCTGCAGCAAGGAATGGGTTAGAGGGTTATGTGCCCTGGTGTTTAATGGGTGGAGAGGAAGAGTGCTAGGGCACCACTGACCCTTGCAGAAATAAAGTGATAAAAATGTACCAGGAGGTCATCATGTTTGGGTCACAGAAGACATACTGGACTTTTTTGAAGTTAAACATTTTAGTCATGTGTCCAAGATGGTTCTCATTCATTGACAGCAAGGAGACATCTTACCCATTAGTGACATAAAACTGGAAAATTCATTTAAATTATGTCTTTATTGTATAGTGTACATATGTATGACTAACCTGAGTTCATTGATCCATCGATCCAATCGATCATTAATCAAGAAATTCATGACGTTAGTCAGAACACAAGTTTGACAATATGGAACAATTACACTTCACTTGGCTCGATGAATAGATCATCATACCGTATATCCTGATACTACAGTGATCATTTTATTTAGGTGGGGGGTGTTGTCTAACAAAGGAGGGATTTCCACATGCTTCAACTTATCTAGAAAACTTTAAGACTTATCTGGCTCCATGTTCAAATTGTCCAAATGTATAAAACAATTAGCAAGTCCATAGAAATGCAGAGCAAATATTACCAAATCCGCTACAACTAAAGCAAGTCATCTTATCACATCTTCTAATTTTTTCCACTTGATATTTAATTACTGTGAGTATGATATACATGTTTATTACAAGCTTACAGCGGTTGTCATCACGCCGTGAATTCTATATCAGTAATTGACATTAATTAATTTTTCCTTCAAGTAGGAATCACATGCACCGCAATGATGTCAATGCTTAACAACAGCATAGTTTCCTAACTGTACTTTGGCAAAGCAAAAATTAGACTTTGGACAAGCTAATTAGGTATCACTGGTTTTCTCTAGCATGTTGAAGGGAATTTCCAAGTATTTTATATTCTGATCAATAGGGGTCCAACACTCATCCCCTTTGCTTGAAGTCGGACCCCCACCGATCAGATACTAATGACCTGTTCTGTGAAGAGGTCATCAGTATAAAATAAGAGGAAAACCCTTTAAGGTCTGATCTGTGATGACACATTTTAAGATTAATATTGTTTGAAGAAAATGCAATTCCTCCAAGAAAATTGTTTTTAACAAGAAGGTAGCTGCCTTGTAATTTAGCTGCACAGTCTCGAGCGTTTTTTTTTTTTTTTGTTCCCTTCTAAATGTAAAATGTCTGGATGTGTCACGAACTTTTTTCTCCCCCTCTTCCTCTGCTAAGAAAACTACAATGTACAGTGTATGCATTGTATTATTCCAGGATGAAATGTGTTTGTATGGTAAGAGGCAATTGAACTATGCTGCCTTGGACTGAAGGAGATAAAACGTATAGGAGAACAATCTGCCATAAATTTACTGGAGGACACACAAAGGAACAAACTTATTAGCTAGTTTAATGGATTAGTGCTGGAACGGCACAGGTAGTGCTTTGAATATATTGCTATTTTTGTATTTGTGTGGTTCATGGCTGAAGCAATAAATGTTTCTGTAATCTAAAAATGAATGTAATAAAAGCTATAAATCTCAATTTGCTGCATGCAGCTTTTCATTATATATATATATATATATATATATATATTACAATAGTGAGTACACCCCTCACATTTTTGTAAATATTTTATTGGCTCTTTTCATGGGACAACACTGAAGATCGGACACTTTGATACAATGTAAAGTGGTCAGTGAACAGCTTGTATAACAGTTCAATTTGGTGTGCCCTCAAAATAACTCAACACACAACCATTAATGTCTGAACCGCTAGCAACAAAAGGGACTACACTCCTAAGTGAAAATGGCCAAATTGTGCCAAAGTGTCAATATTTTGTGTGGCCGCCATTATTTCCCAGCACTGCCTTAACTCTCATGGGCATGGAGTTCACTAAAGCTTCACAGGCTGGCACTGGAATCCTCTTCCACTACTCCATAATGACATCACGGAGCTAGTGGATTTTAGAGACCTTGCGCTCCTCCACGCTCAAAAGGGTTTAGGTCTGGAGACATGCTTGGCCAGTCCAGCACCTTTACCCTCAGTTTCTTTAGCAAGGCAGTGGTCGTCTTTGAGGTGTGTTTGGGGTCGCTATCATGCTGGAATACTGCCCTGCGGCCCAGTTTCTGAAGTGACGGCATCATGCTCTGCTTCAGTATGTCACAGTACATGTTGGCATTCATAGTTCCCTCAATTAACTGTAGCTCCCCACAGCCGGCAACACTCATGCAACCCCAAACGATGACACTTCCACCACCATGCCTGACCGTAGGCAAGACACACTTGTCTTTGCACTCCTCACCTGTTTGCCGCCACACACGCTTGACACCATTTTAACCAAATAACTTTATCTTGGTCTCATCAGACCACAGGACATGGTTCCAGTAATCCATGTCCTTAGTCTGCTTGTCTTCAGCAAACCGTTTTGTAGGCTTTCTTGTGCATCATGTTTAGAAGAGGTTTCCTTCTGGGACAACAGCCATGCAGACCAATTTGATGCAGTGTACGGCATATGGTCTGAGCACTGACAGGCTGACCCCCCCCCCATCCCTTTAACCTCTGCAGCAATGCTGGCAGTACTCATGCATCTATTTTGAAAAGACAGCCTCTGGATATGATGCTGAGCACATGCACTCAACTTCTTTGGTTGACCATGACGAGGCCTTTCCTTTGCGGAACCTGTCTTGTTAAACTGCTGCATAGTCTTGGCCACCGTCCTGTTGTTCCATTTCAGGGTGTTGGGAATGTTCTTATAGCCTAGCCCATATTTACGTAGAGCAACAGTTCATTTTTTAAGATCCTCAGAGAGTTCATTGCCATGAGGTGCCATGCTGAACGTCCAGTGTCCAGTATGAGAGAGTGTGAGAGCGATACCACCAAATTTAACACACCTGCTTCCCATTTACACCTGACGCTTTGTAACACTAACGAGTCACATGACACTGGGGAGGGAAAATGGCTAATTGGCAATTTGGCCATTTTCCCTTAGGGGTGTACTCACTTTTGTTTAGACATAACTGGCTGTGTGCTGAGGTATTTTGAGGGAACACCGAATTTACACTGTCATACAAGCTGTACACTAACTACTTTACATTGTATCAACATGTCATATCTTCAGTGAAAATATATAATAAATTATTTACAAAAATGTGAGGGGTGTACTCACGTTTGTGATATACTTTGTAAATTGCCTTTTAAAGGGTTAAACAACCAAATGAATAGGAAACAGCATAGGAACAATCACATGTTGTTGTTTTTTTGTTTTTTTTGTTAATACAAAATGCCTGAAAATGGTGGCCTCCAAAGTAATGCCATGCAGTATAAAAGTAGTCCTCAATATAGTGTGTATATCTTTACAGTGCTCCTGAAAATAATGTCCTACTATAGAGTGCTTCAGATAACTCTGCTGTTTATATGGTGGCTCCTTAAATAGTGTCACACATATTAGAGATGAGCAAATTTCCTACAATTTGTTTCAGGTCCAATTAATCCAAATTGTCCAAGAAATGTCATTTGAGTATAAATTGATTGTAACCAAAAGTGCTCTCAAAAAATTCTACCTTCACAAATCTGAAGAATTTCTGATTTTACTGAATCTGATTTGTTTTTAAAAAAATTCTGGTTTAATCTTTATTTTAATGAATGGTTAAAACGTATTTCGGGAGATTTAGAAAGTTAAATTCACATTTTTTGGTGCAAAGCATTTCCACCAGTATGTTTTGTCAAGTTGTCTCTAAAATCCACCAAATTTTTCATACCATATATGCCAATATGATACATTTCAAGCATTCTTAGACATCCTGGTCTAAGTTTAAACTGTCTATGTAATATGATTAATAAATCTATCTCATTATTTCTCTGAAAATAGTGTCTCCAGAAAGAGTAGAGAATATTTCTTTGTGTTTGTTCCATTGTTGTGGAAACTCACTACCAGTCTGTGATCTGATTTGCTGCAAGGGAGCCACCAGGCAGCTACTGTACTTCTTCGAATAGTCCCAGTGTAGTTGGCAGCTGACCCACGGAGTTAGAGACACTGGTGCAGAGTACCAAATGGTCAGGCACTACACATAAACAGAACCAGGCTGAGGTGAAGCAGAAAAAGTAAATGTGAATCTGACAAACAATCCTAATGTCAGGCGCAGGATCAGTGTCCAGGCAACTGGCTGAAGAGGAACATAAGCAGATAAAATGACCAGGGAAACAGTAACATGCCACATCAGATAGCAGAAAGACGGGTAGACAGACAGACTTGGGAGTCAGACAGAACACAATTTACAACAGACAAATCATTATAGCTCAATATAATTCACCTTTATTGTAAAAATAATACCAAATTTACATAAAATTTTGAAAAGTTAGCAATTTTCAAAATTTAAATTTCTCTGCTTTTAAGGCAGATATTGATACATCATAAGAGAGTTATTACCTTATATTCCCCATATGTCCACTTTCATATTTGCATCATTTTGTAAATTTAATTTAATTTTATTTTTTAGAATCTTTTAAGGCTAAATAATTTTTTAAAAGAAAATGTTTAATTTTTAAGAAAATTTCCAAAACCAACTTTTTTAATGGCCACTTCAGTTATGAAGTCACTTTGTGGGGATTACATAGTGGAAACCACCCATAAATGACCCCCTTGTAGAAACTACACCCCTCAAGTTATTCAAAACATATTTTACAAACTTTGTTAACCCTTTAGGTGTTACACAAGAATTAAAGAAAAAAGGAGATGACATTTTTAAATTTAACATTTTTTGAAGATTCTGCATTTTAATTATTTTTTTCCTGTAACACATTAAAGGTTAACTGCCAAATAAAACTCAATATTTATTGAAATGATTCTGCAGTGTACAGAAACACCCCACATGTGGTCGTTAACTGCTGTACGGGAACACGGCAGGGTGCAAAAGGAAAGGAGAGCCATATAGATTTTGGACAGATTTCACTGGGATAATTTTAAAGGGCTTCTGTCACCCCCAAACTTTAATTTTCACTATTAGATTTAATATAATTGCTAATGCACGCAGAGTTAATATTTACCCCTCTTACCTCTGTAACCGCCCAACTTGCTGGTAGTAAAGAAATTTGCACGCCACAAAATGACGATTTTTAAAGAATGTAAAGCACTGACAAAGGTAAGAGGGGTAAATAACAACTCTGTGTGCATTAGCAATTATATTAAATCCAATAGTGAAAATTGAAGTTTGGGGGGTGACAGAAGCCCATTAAGTTGCCATATGACAGTTAAAGACTCTGTTATGCACCCCTAGAGTATAAACTGTTATGACCCCATTTTGGAAATTATAGAATAAGGTGGCACTTTTATTGGTACTATTTTGTAGCATATATGACTTTTGATTGTGTATATTACGCTTTTTTTGAGGCAAAGTAACCCAAAAATTGCTGTTTTGGCACAGTTTTTATTTTTTGTTTTTTACCGAGTTCATCTGACAGGTTAGATCATGTGCTATTTTTATAGAGCATGTTGTTATGGAGGCGACAATATCAAATATGTTTACTTTTATTTTTCTTATGTTTCAGTTTAACATAATAAAGCATTTTTGAAAAAAATCATGTTTTGTGTCTCCTTTTCTAAAAGCCATATTATTTTTCGGGTGATTATCTTATGTAGGGGCTCATTTTGCGCAGCATGAGCTACTGTATACGCCGATCCAGAGCATCCCAAACATGCTCAATAGGTGACATGTCCAGTGAGTATGCTGGCCATATGCAAGAACTGGGATGTTTTCAGCTTCCAGGAATTGTGTACAGATCCTTGCAATATGGGGCTGTGCATTATCATGCTGAAACATGAGGTTATGGTCGTGGATAAATGGCACAACAATGGGCCATTGTGCCACCTGTACAAGTTCGTACAGGTAATCGTTAACAAGCATATACAGGTTGGAGTACCAGTGCATCGGGCTGTCACAAATCATACATCTGACGGGCAAGTGGTGTTGCCGTTGAATGTCAGCAAGGCAAGCCATGGCCGCGTAAGAGCTTCTAAAATGGCCAGAGATTTTCCTGGCCTGCCGCAAGACGTCCTGGACCCGAGGTATTTGGCAACTTATCACTGCACGCCTAAGTTAAGGACATGTGTCATGCACGTCACGTGTGTCATTTTTCCCTATTTCAGTGCACTCAGCAAATTGGCACCGCTGTCGCACACCACTTTACCACTGTCAAATTGAGCGGGGTTAGCCACTGATCGGCCTGTGACTGCATAGCGGAAAGCAGTGCAGGACCGGTGTGTCTCTTGGCTTCCAGGCACAACAGCTGCAGCACAGCATGGCAATGTCTCACCTCGGACGTTGAATAGGTTCTGGGGAGCTTGGGGGGCACAGCAGAAGAGGCTGTAACAGTGGAAAAGGAGGAGTCAGCTGAGGAGGAGACGGAGGATGGAGGAGGAGGAGAAGAAGAAGAGGCAAGCCTGCATGCAATCCTTGGCGGTAACACAAAATCCACACGGGAGCCACAAGATACATGCTTGACGGCCATCAGAAGGTTCACCCAGTGGGCAGTAAAAGTTATGTAACTTCCCTACCCCTGGCTGCTAGACCATGTGTCTGTGGTCAGATGTATCTTGGCACTGACACTGTGTGCCAGAGATATATTCACTTGCCGCTAAAAGTGGCCATATAGCTCTAGGATGCCCTTCTGGGAGAAAAATTTTCTTCCAGGGACCTTCCATTGCAGTGTGCCAATGGCCACAAATTTTATAAAAGCCACTGAGTCCACCAGTTTATATGGCACTAGTTGGTGGGGTAGCAGCTCCGACAAGCCATTGGTCAGCCGTTGGGCAAGAGGGTTATCCGGCATCATCAACTTTTTACACTCAAAAAATTTGGTCCACGGAAGCCTGCCTTCTGCCAGATGAACGCGACGACGGCACGGTGAAAGGTGAAATGGAGGGCAAATAGAAGAGTAGAAGTAGAAGGAGAAGAGGCAGGATGTGGAACGCCGGGAGTGTGGCTTTGTGGGTCCTGACAGCATTGCTCCCACTGGGCTCGGTGATGGGAGGCAGTTGTCCCTATATGAGCTTTGGGCTTACCACGACTTATGCATTGACAGCACAGGCTGCAGATGGCAACACTATTGTCAGCAGCTAACACGTTTAAAAAAAAGACCACACTGCGGAGCCATGTGCCGGCGTCCTGGAAGCGCCAGAAGTGACTGTGCATGGTGGATGGCTCACTCCAGATTAATTTGCAATCTGCTTTTTGCCTCCTGTGCCCTGCGAGATCTGCCTTCTTCTCCTCCTTCTCTCCCTCTAAACTCTCCTCCTCTTCCTCTCTTGTGGGTACCGACATGACGTCCATCAACATGTCATCATCGTCACCTTCACCACCACTGACATTTAAGATCTCGGACTAGGCAGCAACAGCTTTCCCCCATTTAGTATAATGATCCCCAATGACCCTCCATTCAGTATGATGACCACCAGAGCCCCGATTCAATATAATGACCCCCAGTGACCACCACACAGTATAATGACCCCAGTACCCCCTCCATATAGCATAATCCCCAGTGTTGGGGCCACTGGGGGTCATTATTCTGAATTGAGGGCTACTGTGGGGTCATTATACCGTAAAGGGGCCACTGGTGGTCATTATACCGTGTGTGAGCCACAGAGGGATATGTAAATGTACGTAAATGCCTCAAGAGGGCCCACTTTGATTTATTGCCCAAGGGCCCACATGAACCTTGAGCCGGCCCTGCCTCCAGATACATAAGCACAAGTTCTTTTCTGTCAGATGAATGCCTAATTTTTGGGGCCTGTACTCCCGTGGCCTAAAATGTTTTTTTCTTTACTCCAGCAGGGACCATTTTTGACAATTTGCCTTTAAGACGCATAACATTTTTTGCCAATGATCCCCATCTGTTATGTCACTGTCCATGTTGTGGGACTACTTGTGCACTTCTAGTAAGTATTAGGTGTCTGCAAATATGACCTGAAGGTTTTTCAAGTTCCCCTTCCAATAAAGTCAATGGGTCCTGCCACGAACACGTGGTTCGCGAATATTTGATCGCAAACCGCCACGGCCGATGTTCATCAATCACGAACTGCAGTCAGGTCTAGAACCCGTTGAGGACGACAAGCATGCAGATGAGCTTCCCTAAGACGGTTTCTGACAGTTTGTGCAGAAATTCTTTGGTTATGGATGTGCTACCAAATTCTCTGAAACGCCTTTGGAGACGGCTTATGGTACAGAAATTAACATTCATTGCACGGGCAACAGCTCTGGTAGCTATTCCGGCAGTCAGCATACCAATTGCACGCTCCCTCAAACATTGTGACATCTGTGGCATTGTGCTGTGTGATCAAACTAGACATTTCCGAATGGCCTTTTATTGTGGGCAATATTCATGCTGTCTAGTCAGCACCTTGATATGCCACACCTGTGAGGTGGCATGGATTATCTCGGCAAAGGAGAAGTGCTAACTAACACAGATTTAGACAGATTTGTGAACAATATTTGAGAGTAATGGGTCTTTTGTGTATGTAGAAAATATTTCAGATATTTGAACTCAGCTCATGCAAAATGGGAGCAAAACCGAAAGTGTTGCGTTTATATTTTTGGTTAGTGTATTTACTGCATCGCTTTAATTTTAATGCTGACTCTGCACACAGTTACATTAGAGTTGGAGAGAAGACGTTTGGGTTGCTTTATATTTATTTGACTTTTATAGTTTGTATAATATAGTATGGATTCCAAATCGCTTTTGGAAGGATTAATGTTTTATAAATGTAGCTTAAACTGCATAAAAGTAAAATGAACATTGAGCAAGTAATGAAGCCAATAAGTGGACCAATACTCTTGGCCCCAAAAGATTAGTTTTCAATAAATAAACCATTTGGCAGAAGTAAAGTCATATGTTTTTGACATTATTCATTACAAGCGAAAATGCAAACTGTGGTATAAAATGGTTTATAAAAAAAAAAATAAGAGAATATTTTGCCAGATTCCTAACACGGCAAAGTTTATAGACTGAGTTTCCACATTTTATACAGTTGGAATACTTCATATTTAAAGAACTCTTTAATGAAGTACCAGTTGTTAGTGAAGAGATACAGTATCAGCTCATTAACCAATAGCGACCAATTTTACAGCTCCACAAAGCCCCAGAAGTAATCTGTGAGTGTTAGCATTAATTACATTTCTTGCAGTTCATTTTGGGTAAATCACAGAGAGACATGCAAGCCAGTTCTCCTTCCAAAAGGGCAAGAGTACTGAGTATCTCAACAGAAAATTACTTTTGTTAGCTGAGTAGCCTTGGGAGGGAGGGGGGTTGCTCTTCGGGGTGGTCTTTCTTATTAGGGAGACCACCTAGTATGCATGAGGAATATTGTAGCTAAGCCAAAGCTGCTCTGCGTTTCTGAGAAAATTATATGCAAACTTCTGCAAACTTAATGTTCTTTTCTTTTTGGAAAGAAAGCTAATTTACCATATCACCTAGGCACATAGTCATACATCTAAGGAGGCCACTGCATCTTAATGCAGTATTACCTGCCCTAGCCTATTGAATCAAATGTCCCCTGATGAACCAGTATATCCTAGGCACTGGAAAAATGCATTGGGACTCAGTTTTTTGAAGCTTGGCACAAATATAGGGTTGTCGTTAGGGTTTTTGAGGGTTTAGCCACCGAGAAGTGGGGTTGCCCCTGTCAGGACAGGTGCTCTGCTTTTAGGCAGGGGTAGTGAAGGATAAAATCTGGGACAGTTGACCTGGCTTCACAAGCAAACCCAACTTCTCTTCAGGAATTTAGATGAAATGGAGGAACTTTTGATGGACAAGAAAGAAATATCTCTGGAGAAGAAATCCACATTGCCTCCTGATCCTGAAGTGTGGTGAAAAATATAAGAAGGTATATTTATAAGGAAACATGGGCTGAATATGATGTTGATATAAGCCCCACCTTGACTTACATCACCCTAATAGAACCTATATCAAGAGTTTTTGATGTTGAATAAATATTTAATACTTATCTGAATTTATAGTGATGACTATGTGGGTTTTTAATGATATTATTAAAAGTTTTTTTCAATAGCCGTAATTTTCAGTCAGTGATAAAAAGAGTAATTTTCATAACTTTGTGTTTCTGAAAAAGATATTCAAATTTGCTTTCATTAAAAAATGATGCCTAATGATGGTGATATCCCTAAAGATAAAGAAAATCCCAAGGCTACTCTATGCTAATCAGGGCAATTTTGTCTTGAGACACTCAGTACTCTTGTACTTTTGGAAGGCGAAGTGTAATACTGGGAAATTCAATACTCCTGTCCTGAACTGGCTTATATACCTTAATCAGAGAAGTGTATGGGTCTCTATATGGTATTTGAGAGAAAAAAATATGGAGTTCTAGGAGATCCTACAGAGTTATAAACCAGTTTTAAGGGCAATTAGGTCATATTTGAATTGAGATTTTTGAAAAATTTGGTGAATCAGGGACAAAACAATTTTTAAGAATTTGGCTCATTTCTAGCTTACTTATACAACATATGAACATCCACTGTACACCAACTTAAGCCATTTGAGTTCCTAGAATTTTAAATTATCCAGCTGCAGGCGATCCATATCCAACTGTATTTCACCCCCTTATGTCTCTATAACCCCCCTAGTACCAATGTTTTCAATAGATTTTTCAATAAAACATACCATAAGGAACACAGAAATACAGTATGATCTCATAGAAACCATATTATATGGCTTAGGCTCTCATTATGTCACAATATTTAAATACTTAAAATACCTTCAAACAGTTTACCCACAACAGATGTCAAACTTACCGGCCTAAAGTTTCCAAGCTCTGTTTTTGGACCCTTTTTGAATATTGGCACCACATTTACTATGTGCCAATCCTATGGAACACTTGCTTTCAGTCCTTAAATATAAAAAAATAAGGGTATGGCTCTGACATTACTTAATTCTCTTACGGGGGATACGGGGGATGTATGCCATCTGGTCCCAGTAATTTGTCTATTTTAAACTTTTTAAGACACAGCTCTATTTGTTCCTGGGTCAGACAGGGCACTTTTAATGGGGAATTTACTTTAACATTCTGCATTTCATCTGACTGTTTATTTTCCTCAGTGAATACAGTGGAGAAAAAAATATTTGATAGTTGAATATAATTGCTCAGTTTCATGAGCAGAGTCAACAGTGGAAAGCCCATGCAGGTTGCTGTATGTTATGAGCCTCCGCTGTACCTGTATGTGCCTCTAATGTTATATGGCGGTCAACCAAAGTTGTTTCTCATAAGACTCATATGGAAACTTTTAGAAAACAAAATGTGACTTGCATTAGTTTAATTAAATGGAAGTTGAAGGAAGCATTTTGCATAAAATATCCTGTTATTTATCCTTATCAACAATTTAGCTCCACTACAGAGCCTTCCTCAAGCATTATAGTGGTGTAATTGAGTGGTATATAAATGGAATGTGATTGCATCAATAAATAAGAGCAATTAACAAATTAACTTCCCCTGAATATGTGAATATAAGTATCAATGAAATAAATACATCCACAGTCACATACAATCAAGCATAGCTTGCTTTGTTTGCATCTATAGTCCATTATCATTACTTAGCTGGATCCTGGTAACAGATTGCACATACAAATGTGTCCTTCCTTAGCTTTGCTCTTTGATTAATACTGTACATCGTAACATATAAGACACAAGATTACTGTACTATTACTAATCTTTGGGTTTTTGCTAACATTTTCCAATTTTGTATTGAATTTGCTTCATGAGCACTCAAAGGAAGTCTATCAGCATATTTGACCACTTAACTGCTGACAGTATTAGGTAGTGGCAAGGAAAAGCAGGACAATATGCCTTTTGTGAAGCCTTTATTATCAGGAGTAGTGAGAATATGAAATTTTATTCTGCTAGATTCTGCCCCTGAAGTGCAATAGAAACAGATCAGTGACCTGCTTTTTGCTCTTTCTATTGAGCTGCTTCACAGTCCCACCTAATTGAAAACTGTAGCTTCCAACCAGGAGACCAGTACATATACCACTCAGAGCATAGGGAAGTTGCATCTCAATGCAGTGAAGCTCTGTCACCAGGGTACTTGCAGGAGCAGAATTTGACAGAATAAATGCTCATATTCCAGTGAATAGTGACAGAACTACCACCATAGCAGACATAATGTTTGCTACAGGGCCCTTGCTCAGGCCCCCATATACAATTTACTTGTGCAGTTACTTGTGCTATGGCTTGCACTATCCAGAATCAAAGCCCAGCACGCTCTCCTCTTGACATGTAATAAAGAGGAGGAGCCAGCAAAGAAAAGATTAAACTAAGTTTATTGACCTAGCAGAACCAAGTTTGTCATTTGGCCTCCATGATGGAAACTGTTCAGTTCAGCTCTGCTTCATCTGTAGGTTGTAAATTTGACCGCACTGCTCACACAGATGGCATAATTGGAGTGAATATGTAAGTTAGAATTTGTTTAATGAATGTGCATATTCTACCAAGTCAGGTATTGATTTTCAGCAGAACCATAGGAGCCTAATTGCTTTTATTTATGCAATGACATCTTGACTAGTGTTGATCGCGAATATTCTAATTGCGAAATTTTATCGTGAATATTGGCACTTCAAGAATTCACGAAGATCTAGAATATAGTGCTATCTTTTCGTAATCGCGAATATTCTAGATTTTTTTTCTTCAGTACCCTCAGTGCTTCTTGCTTGTGGGCCAATGAGAAGGCTGCGATATCTTTTTCTGAGCTTAGCAACATC
Source organism: Bufotes viridis (assembly GCA_033119425.1). Lineage (NCBI taxonomy): Eukaryota > Metazoa > Chordata > Amphibia > Anura > Bufonidae > Bufotes > Bufotes viridis. Next base: position 129,536 of record JAKVIS010000073.1, read on the forward strand.
CCTAGCAACCGATTGGAAAGTTGCCTACACCTTACTATATAACAAACTCCCCAGCAGCCATTTTCTGCTGTTTTTTGCAGTTCTGAGACAGAGACAGCAGTGTCATTGCTGTGCTCTGTGATTTGCTGAGTCACCTGGATCCTGATTCAATTACATTAGATAGTTAGCTGATATATATAATACAGATAGTTAGTGGGAGATAGTCAGTGTAGGTTAGATAGTGATATAGTGTAGCTGATAGGTTCCAGTGCCGGGTGTTAGTTAGTGTGATAGGAATTACTGTGCTGTGATAGGGATTAGTGTCTTTGTCTTTCGTCTTTAAAAAAAATAAATACAGGGATAAGGAGTTCCTCCTCACAGTCCCGAAAGTTGCTGCCAACGATTTTCTCCAGTCTCAGGAAACTTCTAGCAGCTTGAAAAATGTAGAAAAAGTGAGCCATGCCTGTATTGCGTGCGCAATATGCACATATTACATTGCCGATTTTCTCAATCAAGAAAATAATGACTGGAGATCACGAATTCTAGAATTTGCGAATTTATGGCGAATATTAGGCTAAAATATTGTGAAAACAAATATTACTTATGCTGCTCATCACTAATCTTGACAACCCCAATGTAGAGTCCTGATTTGGAGCTCGAGTAATTTAAAGTTTACTTAATTTCTAGACAGGATCCAAAGTGCAATTCCTGAATTAGCCATCAGTGTATTAAAACATTGCACATGGAGAACACTTAGACAGCACAAGCTTCACATTTGCAATGAAGACTGCTTCCATGTCTGTTATCAGTCTCTACCTTTAAGATGGTCGGCATGAAATCAATAGCCTCTGGTGGCTATGTAACCTCTGTGGAATCTAAATAATGCAAAACACTGAGCGCAGGGTAAGTCATTTTCTTCAACGGCTACAAAATTGATTTCACTCTTGGCTTGTCTGTTTCAAGCAAGAGCCTATTTTCGGTTTAGTTTTAGAAGTTTCTAGTGAAGTGCTAATTGGAACAGGGCGAATACTAATGTAACTCAGACATGTTCCTAAAGGCATAAAGGGATTACTCCGAAAAAGAAGTGCCAAACAAAAAGTCATTAATTTCAAAAATGTAATTAAAAAAATAAAAACACAGGTTTGCTGATAAAGCGAAGGGGTGCAATGCAGAACTGTCTTTCCTATGGAGCTTGGGAAGTACAGTGGAATTTCTTTGAATGGGACATCCAATCATCTGGAGAGTCTCATAATCTGAAACTTTGTGTCATTTTCATAAAAGTAGAGTATTCAGCAGTGAGAACCACCATGTTTGACATTGACGCTAAAAATTTGGTAAGTTAATTAACATTGTAAGTTAATCCATACCTTTAAAGAAAACTGATTTGGTTCTAAATCCCTATTATTGCATCCCAAAATAACAGGAAATGAAGATGAAAGAAAAATGAGCAGATAACTTATAAGATAATGCATAGCCCTAACATATAACAGTTAGTATTAGATGTTTCAAGCTGTAAATCATTTTCTCTGATGAGTATAGGAGCTTCTTCTTCTGTGTCCTGTCCTGTACAGTACAAACAATGTCCAGAAACATAACATGGAGTCACTGTCACCTGATCTACCAAGGGAAAACTTATCCTGGCACAGAAAAAGGGCAGAACAGGACATATACTGTAATACCGCACCGTACTGTAGAAGTGTGATAACAGCCAGCCAATACAATGAAATGCCCATACTGACTGTTTCTTCCAATAAGTTACACATGCTGCAGATCATGTATGAGGCCAAGGAAAGACTGTTGTATGGTGAAAATAGTCCTGAGGCTGTTGTAACTTGAAGAACCACAGTATTACATCTCCAGTAAAGACAAATGTCCGAGCAGAGGATCCACTTAAGATTATTAGATAAGAAATTAATGGGTATAGGATTAGTACTCATGACCACCCCCTCCCCAATGAAGGATTGCACCACAGCGTTAATTTTCTGCAATAAAACCATCTTGTCTATTATCTGGATCTACAGAAATTGTTTCTAGTGGGTTTCTAGAACCTGGATTCTGTTCCTGGAGATCAGCAGCTTGAGCCAGTGATAAGCAATAGAAGGAAGGCATTATACCGGTTTACAAACAGAAGTGAAATTTACCCATGAAAGGCTTGCCAAACCTGCAAATTATTTTGGCAGCTTCAGATCCAACAGGGATTTCACAGAAAAACATATCTTCGTATTGTACAATATGAGCTCTCATTGCATTTCTCATTTCTAAACTAGTATCGTATCCTAAATGCTACGGATAATACTATGCATCCCATAATGTATCTCACATATTGTACTTAAAGAGCCTTGTCTCTTCAAATATATAAATTACCCCCATATTAGCCCCTGTGTATCCTCTTAGAGGGGTTTGGCAGGAATGATTTAAAATGGCTACTTGTAATCAGGCCTGGAATGTTAGTGGGACTGGTTACCTCCACTTGCAGAGATGCCTAGGTGATAAGGAGACAGAGCTGCTCTAAACCACTCTACATTATTCTATGTCACTTATACACTGGTGAGAGTTACTGTCAGGCTGCTCAGCCATGATGGCATATTGTAGGCAGGATCACATCATTACCATATATTGTAGAACAGTGCCTGGTAAGGGGGGGGGGGGTTTGAGGCCCTGCTCCCTCACCAGCCTAGGCAACTCTGCAAGGATAGGCAACCAGTCCTGCTCACATTCTAAGAGATGTTGCCTAATATCATTTTAAATCATTCCTGGAGAGCCCCTTTAATTGAAGGGCTTGTGGCTAGTGTTGAGTGAATCGATTTGCTCCAAACTTATTTTTAGTGCTGAGAACCAACTCCATACAGCATTAAAACATATGGGCTCCTGTGAGATGAACAGACTTATCACCAGAATCTCAGCCATCGATTTTTAAACTTTTAAAACCATTTTAAAACATGGATCTGAAGGCAGCTATCGAAGCAGACCTGGGATCCATGTCTTAAAATGGTTTTAAAGTTTAAAAATCGTATCCCAGAGATATTCAATAAAGTCCCGTGAGACTTCGGTGATAACAAAGTTGCCTTGCCGGAGCCCATACATTTGAATGCTCCTCCTCATCCTCCTCCTCCTCGTCCTCCAGTAGTGGGCCCTGGCTGGCCACATTTGTACCTGGCCTCTGCTGTTGCAAAAAACCTCCCTCTGAGCCACTTCTAAAAGACTGGCCTGAAAGTGTTAGAAATGACCCCTCTTCCTCCTCCACCTCCTTGTCCTGGGCCACATACTCTTCCATCATCGCCCTAAGTGCTTTCTTAAGGAGACATAGAAGTGGTATTGTAATGCTGATAACAGCGTCATCGCCACTGGCCATGTTGGTGGAGTACTCGAAACAGCACAACAGGGCACACAGGTCTCGCATGGAGGCCCAGTCATTGGTGGTGAAGTGGTACTGTTCGGCAGTGCGACTCACCCATGCGTGCTGCAGCTGAAACTCCACTATGGCCTGCTGCTGCTCGCACAGTCTCTCCAGCATGTGCAAGGTGGAGTTTCACCTGGTGGTCACGTTGCATATGAGGCGGTGAGCGGGAAGGCCGAAGTTATGCTGTAGAGCAGACAGCCGAGCAGCAGCAGTATGAGAACGCCGGAAGCACGCACAGACGGCCCGCACTTTATGCAGCAGCTCTGACATGTCGGGGTAGTTGTGAATGAATCTCTGCACCGCCAAATTCAGCACATGCGCCAGGCAAGAGATGTGCGTCAAACTGGCTATTCCCAGAGCTGCAACGAGATTTCGCCCATTATCGCACACCACCAAGCCGGGCTTGAGCCTCACTTGCAGCAACAGTCTGTTGCTATATACCCCGCGACAACTCCTGCGCGGTGTGGGGCCTGTCCTCCAAACACATCATTTTCAGAACGGCCTGTTGACGTTTGCCCCTGGCTGTGCTGAAGTTGGTGGTGAAGGTCTGTCGCTGACCAGGTGAGGAGGTGGTAGAAGAGGAGGAGGAAGCCGAGTAAGAAGAGGAGGCAACAGGTGGCAAAGAATGATGCCCTTCGATCCTGGGTAGTGGAAGGACGTGTGCCAAACAGCTCTCCGCCTGGGGCCCAGCCGCCACTACATTTACTCAGTGGGCAGTTAGGGAGATATAGCGTCCCTGGCTGTGCTTACTGGTCCACATATCTGTGGTTAGGTGGACCTTACCACAGATGGGGTTGCGCAGTGCACACTTGATTTTATCGGATACTTGGTTGTGCAGGGAAGGCACGGCTCTCTTGGAGAACTAGTGGCGGCTGGAAACGACGTACTGTGGGACAGCAAGCGACATGAGCTGGGTGGCAGGTGCCAACGTTCCTCCAGAGGCGGAGGAAGAGGCCGAGGGAGCAGCAGAAGAGGGAGCAGAAGGGGCCTGAGCCCTTTCTTGGTTTTGAAGGTGCTTACTCCACTGCAGCCCGTGCCTCGCATGTAGATGCCTGGTCATGCGGGTTGTGCTAACGTTAATGCCTTGTTTCAGGTTCTGATGGCACAGTGTGCAAACCACTCGGGTCTTGTCATCAGCACATTGTATGAAGGAGTGCCATACAGGAGTTTTTTTTTTATATTTCCAATCTTTATTAATTTTTTTCTAGTATATAAACATATATCTTTTACAATGGACAGCTGGGTAAGTTCATAGTTCTAGTTAAAAACCTCTACACAACAGGACCATCAAAAACAGATAATAGAAGCAATCTCACAATCACAGTCATCGACCACGTAGTCCCAGCTTATCCATTCACAAAATCCTCCCTCGAAAACCCCTAGACCCCACCCACCTTTAAGAGCAGCTGGCTGGGTCCGAGTCCGTGCGTTCTCCAAATTTAGAATTAATCAAAATACAATAGAACTCCTTCATAATACAAAAAAAAAAAATCCTTCCGCGATGTCCTAGAGATTCCAATTGTGCCATATACCCTCCCATTTTACACGTTGTCAATTCTCATCACAGCAGTAAAACTCATAATCCTTTATTCTATTCATATATCTCTTCCATTCCACGAAAGTCGGGGCGGTATCGGCGCCCCATTTTTGAGCTATTAATACCTTCATTATCATCATTCCCTTTAACCAGAGTCCGCGTATTGGAGCAGGGATTTTTAGGTCGGAGGGGAGTATACCAAAAAGAATGAGTTCAATTGAGGGAACCATCCTCAATTTAGTGATGATACCCATATACCAAAAAATTTATAACCATATATAATGGATTTTATTACAGCTCCAGAGCATATGGGAGTAATCAGCATTCTCATCCCTACATTTCAAACAAAAGTATCCCTTCTCCCTACTGTGGTAAATCTTTGAGAGCCAGAGTGGAGTATAACTAGGATTATTGCTGCATAAGTGAGTGTTACATTCAGCCCAGAAATACGGCTTTCTCATACTGGGCCATACTGGGGTAAAAAAAAAAAAACTCTGTTTCATATAGTGCACATCTGGGATTATAGGTGCATAAGGGACTGTTCATTTTAGGCCACAAATACCGCTTTGGCTTACTGTGGTTAAAAAAACTCTGAAATACTGCACATCTGTGATTATAGCTGCATAAGTTACTGTGAAATTTAGGCCACAAATACGGCTTTTGCTTACTGGGGTTAAAAAAAGCTCTGATATACTGCACATCTGGGATTATAGGTGCATAAGTTATGTGTAATGTGTACTATATGAAACAGAGGGTTTTTTAAACCCCAGTGTCTCAAAGCAGTATTTCTGGACTTGCAGACATGCAGATATCCTGTGCTGGTGCACTATCGTTGCATAAAATTGCTGCCGATTATGTATTGATTAACTGTAGGAAAAAAAGTTTGCTTTTAGTAGTAGTTGGCTCAGGGCAAGCTTAAAACTATTGTGCACTGCACCCACAAAACACATTTGCTGTAGATCGCTGAGTAAAGAAGCAGTTCTTCATAAGATTCCTCCCTGATCTCTCCCTCACAGCAGCTGCAGACTATCGATACACTAATCCGAGCAGAGTGACTGGTGGCGCTACGTGACTCCAGCTTAAATAGAGGCTGGGTCACATGCTGCAGTTGGCCAATCACAGCCATGCCAATAGTAGGCATGGCTGTGATGGCCTCTTGCAGCAAGTAGTATCACGCTTGTTGATTAACTGCTTTGCAGCCTTTCAAAAAGTGCCAAGAGATCGCCGAACACCGAACCTGAACTTTTACATAAATGTTCGGGTTCGGGTCCGGGTGCCGAAAAACCTAAAGTTCTGTTCGAACCCGAACTTTACAGTTCGGGTTCGCTCAACTCTATTTGTCACCTCTCCTGACATGTCTGCTTGCGTTCTCCGTGTGATAACACAGGAATGCCATGGCATTCTCAAAGAGCTAATTGTTGGGGGTGCAGGGTATCGGACCCTCACCAATCAGATACTGGTGACTGTACAGGTCATCAGAACTAAACACTCAAAAAAAAACATTTCATTTGGTCCATCAGAAGGCCTGATGGAAGTCTCCAATGTAAGTGTGAACTTATCCTTACCTGTCCAAATAGTTAAGAGCTCCTTTGTTTTTATTAATAACAGCCACATTGGCAACCACATAGAAATTGGTGGTTAGTACAAGATGGAAAATGAGGCGGGTGGGGATGGTATTTACTAATATGAAATAATCCCAGCAGCTGTAATAAAGCAGATATTCACACTGACATATATCTCTTTATTGCAGCTTTTCATTAGGCTCTGTGTATTCCAGCCATGCAGAGAACAGATGCGATCGCACGCACGCAATACCAGGCCGGAGACAGATGCCAAACAGTGGAATATACATACAGAACTAACACAGCAGTAGCATCTGGATAGCTGAATGATCTTCATTAAACAGTGAAGCTTGTGGCTACACTTTTATACTCAAGAGATGTCGCATGATATGGGGATGTTATTTCTGTCTGAGCTCCTGCCTTTATTTTTCAAAGCTAATCCTTCCAAATTAAATTAGGCAATTCAAAATCTCAAAGAAACTTTCCGCAAAAAGAGCAGAGCGAGGAGGTAGTTCATTTCACGGTACGGAAATCAAATTTGCGTTTCCTATGCAATTTCAGGTGGTTGTCCAGGATTTTGATATTGATATTTTTTTTTCCGGATAGGTCATCAATATCAGAATGTTGGGGGTCTGACACTACCGCCAAGCAGCTGTTTGAAGAGGCCACGGCACTGTGGTGAACACTGCGGACTCCTCACAGCTTACCAAACACAGTGCTGTACATTGTATAGTGCTGTGATGGCTAACCTCCGGCACTCCAGCTGTGGAAAAACTACAACTCCCAAGATGCACACCTGCTTGGCCGTTTTCAGAACTCCACAGAAATAAATGGAGCACGCTTGGAGTCATAGTTTCATCACAGCTGGAGTGCAGAAGGTTAGCCATCACTGGAATAGTGGCTGTGCTTGGTGGGACTGAGCTGCACGTAGGCCTTGTGACCAATGAATATGACATCACAGACCTAGGAAGAGGCAGCAGCACTCACCGGAATGCTGCAGCCTTTTTAAACAACTGATCAGCAGGGGTGCTGGGAGTCAGACCTCCGCCGATCTAATAGTGATTACCTATCCTGAGCCATAAATGAAAAAATCCTTTAAAGGAGTAGCATGAAATTAGGAAACCATTGCTGCTTTCTTCTGAAAACAGTGCCACGCTTGTCCTTGGCTGTGTCTGCTTGGGGAACTCAGTTCCAGTCACTTGGGGCCTTGACCTTTAGGGTCCTTACCTATTTAGAGCCCTTTATTGTGTGAAGTGTGACAGACAAATAAACGGAAGGGAAGAGTTTGTCTGACAGTTGGAGGGGCTTGAGGGAACTCAAACATTTTTTTAGAATATAAATTCCAATAGGAATGATAATTGAAAGAAATATATGACAAGACTAAGACAAGGAGGTTGAAATATAGTAAATAAGGTAATATAGGATGAAGGGGGTATAAGAATGCAAGACTGACTCCCTCTATGTTAGAGAGTTGATGGCAAAGTTTCTTCCCAGCTGCAATAAGCTACAATCCATTGGGAGACTTGACTTTAAGTGTAGAATTTCCCTGCAGCGCCACCACAGGAGAACTTAGGCATTACACAGTGATGATTAAATCAATGGAGTTTCCATTTATTTCAGAACTAGACAGGTCCTCGAGAGTAAAAAGAACACTCTTTGTAGCCACTCTACACTCTAGCCAAGCAGGGTGTATATGAAAATGGGTTTTCTAAACTAGACAGAGCTTTTAAGTAAGGCTATATAACTACATCCCTATCAGAGCTAGATATTACCAGTAAAAAGGACTGGTCTATGAAAGACTTGAATGACCCTTTTACTAGGCCTCAGGTGGTGCTGCATGTTTCATTCCCTGTTTCACATAGAGAACTGAAAGCGTCTGATCTCCAACAAATAAAGACTAATGAATTATTGAAAAATAAGAACCTTCTGGTGTCTCTTGGATTTCATACATGTAAAGAAAAAAAAATCTTCATGTAAAACGTGAGCAGACTTGTATAATAGCACACATTCCTCTAGATGAAAAATGAGGGTCTGATTCAGGGTAGTTTCACACTAGCTTTTCCGGTATTGAGTTCCATCACAGGGGCTCAATACCGGAAAAAATGCTTCAGTTTTATCCTAATGCATTCTGAATGAAAAGCATTCCGTTCAGTCTGCATCAGGTTGTCTTCAGTTATTATATTATTACAGTATTTGGCCAGAGAAAATACCGCAGCATGCTGCAGTATTTTCTCCGGCGAAAATTCCAGAACACTTGCTGGAATGCTGGATCCGGTGTTAATTTCCATTGAAATGTATTAATGCCGGATCCGTTTTTCCGCTTTTCCGCATGACACTGGAGGGACGGATCCAGTGTTTCAATACATTTGTCAGCCGGATCCGCATCCGGATCCGGATGCAAATTCAATCAGTTTTCATACGGATTTTCGCATCTAGCAGGCAGTTCTGGTGACGGAATTGCCTGCCAGAATCCAACAACACAAGTGTGAAAGTAGCCTTATTTTCTACCAATATTTTACAGTTTTTTTTAGAAATACTACATACATAAAATGTTACCAATTTTACCAAAGCTTTGGTTCGCTTTTCTTGCGATAGTCTTGAGTTACAATTAGCCATTAATAAAGTAAATCTGTAAATTCCTTTCAAGTCCGATACAATGGAATTAATCACCCAATTTAGGCTACTTTCACACTAGTGTTTCTTCTTTCCAGTAATGAGATCCATCACAAGATCTCAATACCGGAGAAAAACGCTTCTGTTTTGTCCCCATTCAATGTCAATGGTGACAAAACGTAACTGAACAGAATAGAATGCTCAAAAAAGCATTCCGTTCCATTTGGTTGCATTCTCAAACCGAAGAGAAAACCGCAGCAAGCTGCGCTTTTCTTTCCGTCGTGGGATGCGGAGCAAATGCAAGTCACGACCAACAATGCAAGACTATGACACTGACACAATAGGAAAAGGATCCGTCTTGGCTATGTTAAAGATAATACAACCGGATCCGTTTATAACTGATGCAGATGGTTGTATTATCAGTAACGAAAGCATTTTTACTGAGCCCTGCCGGATCCAGCAAAAACACAAGTGTGAAAGTAGCCTTAGTTACCAAATCGAGAGTGCTTCAATTGCCCTGAAAAACATTCTGGTTTCTCTCTCTCTCCCTCTTTCTCTTTCTTTCTCTCTCAAATTTTTTTTGTCTGAATCGAATTAGATTCAGATTTTAGAGAATCAATTAATTCATCTCTAGTTATCACCAATGGTAGAAAAGTAGTTCCTTAGCGTAATGTTGAGCGAACAAATTGACTTTGATCAGAATTTCAGGAAAAATTTAACTTGTACTTTGTGGTAACTTATAAATTTTCCCTGAAATGGTGGTAAAAAAAAAAAAAAAATCACACTCACCTCATCCATGTGCCCCATCACTGCAGCCGCTAAATACAAAGAAATGCAAAGTAATTTGTCACAAAGCAAATTTCTTTATGAAATTTGGTGATGCAGCCTAATCGAATTTTCCACAATTTTGTTCAATCCTATCTTAGAGTAAAGATCTATTGTCCCCCACCATTCCCCATGATGAAGCAGGGTTTAGCCTAAAGCTTGCCACACACAATAGATTAATGGCAGTTGACACCTTCTAGCACCATTCGGCTGAACTGGTCAACCTTATAATGTGTATAGGGGCCATCTGATTCTGGCAGTGGCTTATCTCTTTGAGAACAAAAGGATTGGGCATGTTGAAATCCAACTATCTGATATTCTCTACCCTGACTTCTGCCATTTCACCATCTCTGAGCCTTTTGTTCTCAGATAGATAATTAAGTAGATCTATCTAACTGGCTTTTCTAGGGAAGAGTTTCCTGCACAGCTTTCTGTCATGTGATAGTAATAAGTTGGGACCAATCAGGGCTGCCCCCCCCAATGGGTCCTACTTTACCTTCTTTTGTGGATAGGTCCTTCGTTACAGCTTGTTTGATAGAGATCTGCTACACACTTTCTATGACCTTTGGGTCCATTCCTCACCCTCTGGCTTTTCTAGGGAAGAGTTTCCTGCACATCTTTCTGTCATGTGATAGTAATAAGTTAGAACCAATCAGGGCTGCCCCCCCCCCCCCAATGGGTCCTACTTTACCTTCTTTTGTGGATAGGTCCTTGGTTACAGCTTGTTTGATAGGCTAGATCTGCTAATTGACATTGGATCTAGGCCAAAACTCCTATAATTCCACACTTGCTGCTGATATGTATTCTGGAATTTTAATCTGACCTTAAATCAGATTGCTTTATGTCAATGTACCTAATGCTTTCAGTAAAGATTACACAATGCTTCCAAATTGTTTTGAGAAAGCTTTGTGCCAACATACAAACACTCCGGATTTCGGAAGCCTGAAGCCTACAGGAATATGAGATGACGTTGACAGCACAATGTAATGGTACCTCATTCTACCAGTAGCTTTATGTACTAGAGATTGGAGCTTCACTAAAAGTGGAAAAACATTCATTTCAGCATCTCGACTCGATGAAAGGTGGGACCATCCTCCAGATATACTTAATCAAACTACCAAACAGTGGGTAATGTGAACTTGTTTTGTCTATGTAATAGATGGATGGTCATTAACCTGAATGGCCAACACAAGATACAACCTTTCTTCTACCAACTGGCTATGGCTTTAATTGGTAAAATGAGCCATTTACTAGGGTCTAAGGATTAGAAATTGGTCGCTTACACTGAGATATCTTATTTAATGGGATTATCCCATGATAAAAAAAGTCAGACATAATGTAATGCACGACAATTTCTTTCTTTCAAAACTAGAACCAGCACTGTACCTCCCATGGATCCAGAGCTTTCCATATTCATTGCTTCAATTGTTCTAGATTTCCTTAAGACTAGCAGTTCAGAGATTGTTTCTTTTCCCAGTGGTATGTCCTTTCCCAGTGGCCGTGTCCTTTCTCCGGGGCTTGTTCTTTTTTCTGTAACTGTAACAGCTAGTGTTGAGTGAATCGAAGTTCATGAAGTGGACTTCAATCCAAATTTCAGAAAAAATTTGATTTGCCACAAAGCAAAATTTCCTTGTGCTTCGTGGTGACAAATCGATTTTCCCTGAAATGTTGGTAGAAAAAAAGAAATCACACTCACCTCATCCATTTGAGTACGAAGAGGCCACCGTGGCCATCTTGATTCAAGATCCTGCTCGAAATATTGTGTGCAGTGACGTATAATGTCACCATGCTGGTATATGTGATGACGTCATCACCCGCCACACAAGATTTTGTGCGGGATCTTCAAGCAAGAAGGCCGCAGTGGCCTTTTCATGATCAAATGGATGAGGTAAGTATGATTTTTTATTTTTTTTTAACTTGCAACAGTAAAATGCTTTAATATGGATCTCAGATGCAGCAATCAGCGATGAACGTGGCCTCTGAGGTGTTCAATGACGGGGGCAGCGAAATTGCAGCTCCCTGTCGTTGCACCCGCTTTTTACAAAGAAATGAGCTTTGTAGCTTGTCAGAAAGCGATTTTTTAAAATAAAATTTGGCAAAGCAACCAAAGGACTTCACGCATCTCTAGTAGCAGCTTATAAAAGTAGAAGTGCATTGCAGAGCACATGTGTCTACCTGAGCGAGGTGGACATAGAACTAACGAAAAGAACAACCAGCAGGTGGCGCTATACAGACATGTTTTATTGAATAACTCAGTGGCTATACTTAATGAGAAATCACATGCAATTATAAAAGTATTCAGATCCAGGAGCTGGTTTTAAAAATGTAGAATGTTTTACATGGGACAACCCCTTTAAGCAATTGTAACCAATTTTTTGTTTTAGTATTTGACATCATTCATAAAGCTTGTCCCATTATCACTGAGAAAAAAAAGTCAATCACAATGTTGTATACTTGTGCCCTTCTTTACTTAACCCTTTCTGATTCAAGACATAAATTAATGTTGTCATTTCTGTCATTATACCTACAGTACTGAAGCCATAGACGTATTATAAAGCTGATGTGACACCGAAATCACCTTAATGATTGCCATAAAATAAAATCAGTACAGGCAATTTGCATCTCTTTTATCAAAGGTCTATTTATGCGACATAATTATTTCAGGGAATATTTAGTGACCTTTTAAAGGCAAATTTATTATGCTACTGTAGTTATTTTAAGTAGTGCTGTGTGCTGGGGTATGACAAAAGGGACATCGTAATGATAAGGAATGACAGCAAAGGCTGATGACCTCAACAGGAAACGTACCTTATACAATGTCAACTGTTCAGACTTTTTTCCTTTGTTTAAGAAAAAAAAAATAGATATGTCCGTGATTTTTTTGAGGCTGGTGGTTCATGACTTGATTATTTTGGTGGCAATTATCATCATTTTACCGCTCACAGTAAATGTTGGTATTGAGATCTTATCAGTATATTGAGCTATAGACACGTATTACTTATAATCTTTATCATTCATTATGGTTTTCCAAATTGTCCATAAAAAATGTTCGATGTCCGTGATTTTGGGATAGGTTGTCCAGAAAAGAAAAAAAAAACAGTACACTTTTCTGACACAACTCCAAAAGTTTGCTGCACTGCGCCTGCCCCCTAGCAGAGCTGCATTAGAAAAACTTTTTTTTTCTTAAGGGAAAGAGGGTCTTATTTTCAGCTATGCTCTAAAAGTGTAGAACTATGATTAATGATTCCAGCCTAGCTGCTTTGTGTGATGATAGCATGTAGCAGTCTTTAAAAAAATTCACAATCAAATTGAATGGGTCGGTGTTCTACCTCCCGAGCTCCAACGATCAGTAGAATGAAGGAGTTGCAATGCTAGCTTGGTACAGAACGTCATCCATTAAAGAGGCCCTTTCAACGCTCCTGACGTGTTTTTTTTTAACTACTTTCATCCACCATGTAATCACTGCACCTATTCTTATGACACTTTTATTATGCCTGTGATCAGTTACAGTATAAATTACTAACAGTTTGCAATGAAGGTCCAACTGGGTCTTACCAGTTAGGGGTGTGTCCCTGCACAGTATGACACTATCCAATCAGTGTTGTCAGTGTTAGACTGTACAGGGGCATACCTCCTTCCCAACTGGTAAAACCCAGCTGGACCTTCATTTCACACTGGTAGTAATTCATATTGTAATAATAAAGGAATGACACAACAATTAAAGAAATAAATTATAAATTAAAAGTAATAAATTGGGTGGACTACGGTACTTAAAAAGATGATCAAACTATAAGCAAATTTTATTTCGGAAAAAAAAAAAAGAGGATGGCTGATGGGAGACCTAATAACTATGTACAAATATATCAAAGGTCAGTACAAAGATCACTCCCATCATCTATTTACACCCAGAACTGTAGCTATAACATGGGGGCATCTGCCACTTCTATAGGAAAAGAAAGTTTCTACACCAACGTAGAAGAGGATTCTTTCCTGTTAGAACAGTGAGAGTAGTAGTATAGTGCTGTAGTGTGGTATTTGGATCTCTTGTAGCATTATTTTGTGCAAATATGGTGGAATTTGGTTCTGCTAGGGCAGTGATGGGCAAAGTGCGGCTCTCCAGCTGTTGCAGAACTACAACTCCCAGCATGCAAAGACTGTCTACAGCTATCAGCCTACTGCAAGGCATGGTGGGAGTTGTAGTTTTCCAACAGCTGGAGAGCCGCACTTTGCCCATCACTGTGCTAGGGAAATATTTTGTGATGCATTATAGTACTGCTGGCCTTGCTTAACTTGTGTTGTCCCTGCTTCTATGATCTGTGAGTGTGGAACCACTGTGTCAACCAACTTGTTTGATTTTGGGCTAAATCTAAGGGCCTGATCCTGGCAGTCCACTGGTATTCATCCTTTAACCCTTATACAGGGATCTGGACTTCGCTTTCGGGTAGCTACCAGACTGCTACCTTTTGGAATTGTCCTAGTGTGGTTGCCAGTTGACCCCTGGGGCTTAGAAACACTAGTGCAGGACACTGAGAGATCAGGCAGACTCTCAGTCAGTAAAAGGCAGAGGTCAGGGCTGGCAGGACATGTGTAAATCCATGAAACAGGTCTGAGGTCAGGACAGGCAACAAAGGGTCAGTAAGGGTAAACTGGAAGAGTTCAGTACATAGGCAGACAACAGAGATGCAAAACTTGGTAGGTACAAATTAAGTAGTTTTTTTACTTCCTCTTCCTCAACTTTGCAAAATAATAGACTGAACAGGATAGATGGATGGATACATGGATGGAAGAAGGGATTGGTGTCTTCTCTGTATTTAGCCTTATAGACTATTTTACTATGTGGCTGTTCCTAGCACTGCCTCTCAGTCTCAGCCCTTCTATATATGTATGTTAATTTGAAAGAAAGATTAAAATGAGCAAGACAAAACTAAAATTTGACCGTGAAACTGTGCCCTGCTGTTTTTAAGCTTTACAACTTGGTTTACTGTCATATATATTTCTAGAGGCTTCTAGTAATTTGAACTTAATCGGTATTTGTATTCATTTATGGAGATGATTACACCAACTACTGTCCGAGCATCAGCTTCCACATTTACCACATTTATTAATATAATTGTATATGTAAAAGTGAACGTCGCTGTTCTATCCTGCTCCCTAAAATGTTTCAAATAAGGTTATACAGTCATTCCATTTCCAATTAAGCGGTGGGAGATTCAATTACAAACAGTAGGAAAGGAGAAGATTATGTCAATAAAGCAGCAGTTTGGTTAAGGGTGCTTGTGTGGTTTGCAAACATGAACAGCTTGACTTCTGAGGGAGTTAGCTTTAAAATTATGTAAGAATCATTGTAATTTTACTTCAGTTCAGACTGAACTTTCAACAATATTGGATGTCTAGTAAATTACTAGTTATCCACCCGTATAGCCTTGCATGTGCAGTAGTGGTCACCTGTAAAGGTTGAGATGTGTGCTTCTATACCTTTCACCTTGGCTCAAGATATCCCGAAATGTGTAGTGTGGGATGACCAGGTTAAAGAAGTGAAATGATGTCACAAGATATCTATCCTGTGTGTTTCTTTGTGTATCAGCCCAGTGGTTGTTATTTGTATTGCAGCTTGTCCAATATTTTACCAGCATGTTGCAACATTGTATTGAATTTACAGTACTGTGCACAAGTTTTAGACAGGTGTGGGAAAATGCTTCAAAGAAAGAATGCTTTCTAAAATAGAAGTTTTAATAGTTTATTTTTATCAAATAAGAAAATGCTAAGTGAGTGAACAAAAGAGAAGGTTAAATCAAAGCAATATTTGGTGTGACGACCCTTCACCTTCTTTATTTACACATAGTTTTTGAAAAAACTCAGCAGGGAGGTTGTTCCAGACTAACCACAGATATTCTGCAGATATAGGCTTGCTCACATCCTTCTGTCTCTTTATGTAATCCGAGACTGGATGATGTTGAATTCAGGTCTATGTGGACACCATATCACCTCTAGGACTCTTAGTTCTTATGTAAGCTTAAAAAGGTTCTGCACTATTTTTAAACTGATGATCTATCAGATCATCGGCATCTGATCGGAAGGGGTCAGACACCCAGGACCCCTGCCGATCAGATGTTTGAGAAGGCAGCGGCACTGGCAGTAGCAGGCCCAGTGACATCACTACTTGTATCACTGGCCTGGGCGGGCTAAGCCCCGTTCACTCGAATGAAGCTTTGCCCCGCCCAGGCCAGTGATACAAGTCGTGACGTCACTGGGCCTGCGGTAAACAGCAGAACCCCTTTAAGATAGTTACTTAATGACATTGGCTGCATGTTTGAGGTCGCTGTTCTATTGTAGAATAAATGTAAACTACTCACACTTCTATTTTTTAAATTATTCTAAAACCTTTGTACCATTCAAATCACAATGTAATTTTATTCATGTACAAATCAATTCTTCCCGAATCTGTGGAATGTACTCGAATATACATTGAATGCACTCAAATGTACATTGAATTCTCTCTCTCTCTAGAAAAACTCGCCCAAAACAAATCACAATAAATTCGAGTTCTAACAAATAACATAAAAAAAAATGGACAAATATTTGTTTGTTTGAATCAACTTGCTCATCCATTATCTGAATGTTTTATTTAAACCTCAGTTTTCTTCAATCTATTGTCTTCAAAGTGATTGATTGATTCACTTAATCTTTGATGTGCAAATCTTAGGCACAGGTCTTAAGATAATAGCTTAAATTATATTTGAGAAGCTTTTCGATGGTCACCCAACAAGAACTGTGACAAGAAAGTAATGTGATATCAGATCCAAGATAACAAGAGGACTCTTGTAGTCTTCTTGTAGGTTCTATATTGTAAGTTCTATATCAGATAAGAACCTACAACACCAGCCGCAGAGTGCACATATTTAGGCATTATACTATATGTAACCCTACTTTCACAGTCCTATTTCATTAGAAGGGTCTCTACTCTCTAGGTGATACATTCATCTCAGAATGTCCCATTGGTAGAACCCTACAGATCAGTTGTCATTTTTTAGGCAATCTGGCAAGCAGTGTTCATTTTTCTTGCAGCTCAAACAAATTCAGATGATATTCTCATCCCAGGCTAATGAAGAAAATAATTGCACTATTCACAGTCAAGCAGGTCTGTGTCCTTCCTGTGTTGGCATTTTTTCAAAGTACTATAGATATTCACTTTGTCCTAACAGAAACTGTAGACTGTTGAAACCTTTTGCTCTCACAGAGACTCTACCTAAGTAGTGAAAATCATTTATTTGTAAGCTTGAGTTGTGATGAGTTTATTTTACGAATTTTTTTGATGTGTATTTTGACCAAAGATCATGATCTTTTGATACAGGCTTGGGGTGAACTGATTGATCTGACTTATATGAATTATGTGGTTTGAGGTTTCCATTGACATAAATACATTTTGTAATGCACAGACTTGGCAAGTCCTCCAGGGCAAGAGGTACTCATTTTAGCCACTTTTTAGGCCCCTTTCACACGGGCGAGTTTTCCGCGCGGGTGCAATGCGTAAGGAGGACGCATTGCACCCGCACTGAATCCGGACCCATTCATTTCTATGGGGCTGTGCACATGAGCGGTGATTTTCACGCATCACTTCTGCGTTGCGTGAAAATCGCAGCATGCTCTATATTGTGCGTTTTTCACGCAACGCAGGCCCTATAGAAGTGAATAGGGCTGCGGGAAAATCCCAAGCATCCGCAAGCAAGTGCGGATGCAGAGCGATTTTCCCGCATGGTTGCTTAGCAACGGGACCAGATCTTTATTATTTTCCCTTATAACATGGTTATAAGGGGAAATAATAGCATTCTTAATAAAGAATGCTTAGTAAAATGAAGAGGAAGGGGTTAAAAATAGTAAAAGTTAACTTACCTTAGCCACTTGATCGCGTAGTTGCGATCTGTCTTCTCTTTTCCAGCATCAGTTAACAACTAAAGGACCTGTGATGACGTCACATCACATGGTCCAATCACATGGTCCATCTTACCATGGTGATGGACCATGTGATTGGACCATGTGATGTGACGTCATCACAGGTCCTTTAGTTGTTAGCTGATGCTGGAAAGAGAAGACAGATCGCAACTACGCGATCAAGTGGCTAAGGTAAGTTAACTTTTATTATTTTTAACCCCTTCCTCTTCATTTTACTAAGCATTCTTTATTAAGAATGCTATTATTTTCCCTTATAACCATGTTATAAGGGAAAATAATAAATTCTCCAGAATACTCTACCCGAAACCGGACTTCAGTGGTGAAGTCCGGCTTCTGGTCTGGGTACCAAACATGGCGATTTTTCACACGCGCGTGCAAAACGCATTAAAAACGTTTGCACCCGCGCGGAAAAATCGCGCATATTCCCGCAACGCACCCACCTCTTATCCAGGCGTCAAACATGACGCCCGTGTGAAAGAGGCCTTATTGTTGAAGGAAGGTCCGTAATGTATCCCCCTCCCTTGATTCTATGATCTCAGAATATCCTTAGGGTATGTTCACACGACGACATTTGTCGAGCGACAATGAGTCTCGCGATAATTTTTATAATGGGAGTCTATAGTGTCGCATTGCGACATGCGACATGCTGCAACTGCGATGCGACAGTCGCAAAAAATCCATTCAAGAGGAATTTTTCTGCGACTGTCGCATCGCAGTCACCGCATGTCGTATGTCGCAATGCGACACCATAGACTCCTATTATAAAAATTGTCGCG
This sequence comes from Bufotes viridis, assembly GCA_033119425.1. Taxonomy (NCBI): domain Eukaryota; kingdom Metazoa; phylum Chordata; class Amphibia; order Anura; family Bufonidae; genus Bufotes; species Bufotes viridis. The sequence goes on from JAKVIS010000073.1 coordinate 148,178, forward strand.
CGACATTGGTGCGACAAAATAAAGCCTTATTTGTCGCGCAACAAATGTCGTCGTGTGAACGTACCCTAAGTCTCATTGTGAAAGGTATAGTTTGTACATTTCCTTTTCTATAAGAAGTTCAAATGCTTTATCTGACAGGTCCACATGTTAGTGAGACGTGATGAAAGCTAAAAAAGGCATGAAGACAGTAATTATATAAACAGTAAACTTCCCTCTGCTAATAAACTCTTAGAAGTAGAGAAGTGCAGTTAATGCATACCATACTGGACTATAACACTTGCAAACAATAGCTGAAAAGGGAAACCATAAAGTGCCACGTGTGCTAATGTTATGTAATATTAGGGGTCAATGTATATATATATATATATATATTTTTATAAAAGTACCATATTTTTCTCTCTATAAGACACACTTTTTCCCCAAAAGTGAGGGGAAATTGCACTGCATCTTATAAAGAAAATACTAATGAACATGTTCATTATGGATGCCCTTATTAGTACAGTAGGATTGGGGAGTGATGAATATAGTGGCTACTGGCTTTAATCATCTGGTTTTCTCCCGGAGCTGCACTGCGTTCTGACTGCATACAGCGTCAAGTGAAAGTGAGCGTAAGTATGCGCTATGACCTGACAATGTGCGTTGTAAGGTCACAATGCAGAGCTGCAGGAAGAGCGTGCTGGATCTCCCAAGTCGTGTTGCCGTCTGGAGCAGGAGAAGTAGGTTCTTTTATTAAATTTTTGTCTGATCTGAGGCTTGATGAAGACTGGAGGTCTGATCTCAAGTCTGATAAAGATTGGGAGTCTTATTTAGGGTCTGACCTGAGGTCTAGTGAAAACTGGGGTCTGATGAATATTGTGGTTTGATCTGAGATGTGATGAAGATTGGGGGTCTGATTTGGGGGTCTTATCTGAGGTCTAATGAAGATTAGGGTCTGATTTGGGGATCTGATGAGGATTGTGGGTCTGAATTTCAGGTCTGATGAAGAATGGGGTTCAATCTGAGGCCTGATGAAGATTAAGGGTCTGATTTGAGAATATGATGAGTATTGAGGGGTCTGATTTGCAGGTCTGATGAAGAATGGTGTTTGATCTGAGGTCTGATGAAGATTAGGGGTCTGATTTGGGGGTCTGATGAAGATTGGAGGTCTGATCAGAGATCTGACTAAGATTGGAGATCTAATGTGAGGTCTGATGAAAACTATACATTTTTTTCCTAAAATCCTAGATGTGTTTTATGGTCTGATGTGTCTTAGGGTGTGGGAAATATGGTACATCATGTATGCAGGGCCGGCGCGTCCTATAGGCTGACTAGGCAGCCGCGTAGAGCGCCCCTTGGGAAGGGGCGCTGCTAGGAGCGCCGGCCCCACCTCATGCTGCAGCCGCCCGAGCGCTCTGAATTGAGCCTCTGGCCGCTGCAGCACTCCCTGGGCTGGCGCATCCATGAGGGCGCACCACCCAGGCACAGAAAGAAGAGAGAAGCTGACAGGAGGGGAGCGCTCAGCGCTGCCTCCTGTCAGTCCCACATTGTAGCGTGGCCGAGCCCTGTATGGTCCGCGGGTACAGGGAGCATCTGTCTCCTGTACCCGGCCGGACTGACATGAAGTGCGCACACAGTGGGGGAAGAGAATTACATGGAGGAGGGGGAAGAGAGAACTGGCGTTAGTTAAAGGGGTTCTGCAGTTTATTTAAACTGATCGGCAGGGGTCCGACACCCGGGGCCCTCGCCAATCAGCTGTTTGAGAAGGCAGCGGCGCTGGCAGTAGCGCCTCGGCCTTTTCGCTGTTTACCACAGGCGCAGTGACGTCACGACTAGTATCAATGGCCTTGGCGGGGTTAAGGTCTGTTCACTTGAATGAAGCTTAGCCCCACCCAGGCCAATGATACTAATCGTGACGTCACTGAGAGAAGGCTGAGGCGCTACTGCCAGCGCCGCTGCCTTCTCAAACAGATAATTTGCAGGGGTCCCGGGTGTCGGACCCCTGCCGATCAGTTTAAATAAACTGCAGAACCCCTTTAATATGGCAGTTCGTATGGGTGGGGCATTGTGATGTCACATGGGGGGGGGGGGCGGCAAACTTTTCTTTTGCCTAGGGCGGCAAAAATCCTTGCACCAGCCCTGCATGTATGGGGTATATAGAAATAGAAATCTCTGTCTGCTTGTTTTCTAGAAAAAGTACCACTCATGCTTATGGACTGTGTCTTATATTGCAGCTCATCCCCCCCCCAAAAAAAACACAAAGCTAGAAACAGTGACGAAATTGAAAACAGACACTTCAGCTTTTATATAGTGTTATAAGAAATGTGGACACTATAGCCCCATAAGGGTTCTAGGACATTACAGCTCCTATAAGTTTTTTTTTTTTTAGAAAGGTAGACAACACCGTTCCTATAGGGGTTCTAAGAAATGCACACATTACAGCTCCTGGATGCGCTGAAGCTATGTAGAGGCCTGCACCCATGGGCGTAGCTATAGGGGGTGCAGAGGTAGCAGTCGCTACCGGGCCCAGGAGCCTGAGGGGGCCCAAAGACACTTGTGCCACATAAGAAGACACACAAAGCACAGAGGGAAGGGGGGCCCAAGCTGAACTCTTGCACCAGGGCCCATGAGCCGTTAGCTACGCCCCTGCACCTCTTTATAATCTTGGTGGATTTACTGCCAGATAAAGGGCATATTAGGACCAGTGTCTAAAATGTCTATTTTACTGTATATGGGGACATTTATATTATATATAGTATATTACTGTCGCTATATATGGTAGAGGAGCTTCCCCCCGCCTCCCTGCATTGCCAGTAGCGAGCGCCTACCGCTCACTTAGGCATCTCTCCCGGCAGCTTCATTACACAGCGTGCCAGGAGTATAGGACAGGAGATCACTGTCAGCGCTGGCCACACTGATCAGTGAGCAAGAACTAAGGGAGTCATTTACTATCAGATATTCACCGGTTTTCTGGCATATATTTGTTGCAGATCGCGGTGCAACGTTACTTGTGCCACAATCTGCAACTTTTCTGTGCTCACGCCAGGGAAAGTGGCATAGGCGGGGAAGGGAACGCCTGTTTTAAGAGCTAAAAATGTTCTAAATTTAATCCAACAAGGGAGCTGGCTTACATTTATACTGGTGCTGGATAGAACAAAGTTATATAGAGGCTGGGGCGGCTACGTAACTTCAGCAGATCCAGCACAGGCACACGAGGGACAAAGACAGGTGTCTAAGACACCGGTCTGAATAAATGGTTCTCTAAGTCTGTAAATATATATTTAATTTAAACATATTACTCTACTGTCCCCAGACTGTGAGGGGGCAGTGAGGGCAGTCACCCATCACCTCCCAACCAAGCCCGGCTTCCTAGTCAGAGCAGCACTGTACTGTTAGGAAGACAGAAAAGATTGCTGCTAAGGGACATTTCTGCCCAATTTTTCTACTATAAATAAACAATTTCACTAAATAAGGTATAAGGTATATTAGAAAATATACCCTACACATTAACAAAAAAGAAAACAATATGACATTTACACTTTAAGGGTCTTGATAGCCTGACCCCCCCACTGATCAATACATGGTGGCATTTACTGTGACAACCAAAAATTAGCTACTATGGTGTGAGACCCCTTTAATTAAAAGAAAGGAACACTCAGCAGAAGCCAATGTGCTGATTTTGTTTGTTGCTAATTAAGGATATAATGTAACTGAATTTCGAGGAGGTCATCCATGGATCACAAACTCCAGAAAATACACAATGGTTATAATCTAACAATAAATTACATAATTATTTACTCAAAGACCTGACCCAGGACCTTCCATAAATAAAATCCTGCTATGTGGCACTAAACATCATGATTGAATAGGGTGACCCTACATAGGCAACCTCCTAAACGAGCAAATAGATATTGATGTGATGAATTCATTTGTCTGGAATCTTTACAATATTTCATCTACTTTTACTCGGTTGATAAGATCAATACTACAGCAAAAAAAAAAAAGTAAAAATGGGAAACAATTTGTTTTCCAGATTTTCAAATATCCAGAAAACATAACTTGATGCATAAAAACTTGGCGTATGAATTAAATTTTATTACAATACCTCTCAGTTCCCAGCCACGAGCTAACATTATACCAAATATCCCACGAGGGACAGATATAGATTTTTATCATTTTAGTTTTCTTCTCAGCAATTTTCAAAAGTGATAAAACAGGAGACAAACAGTAAAATTATCCAACTTATGTAGATGAATGCCGTGAGGATAGGTGACTGATATCAACGGGGTCCATAGTATGTGTAACGCTAAGAGCGAGCCCTGCGCTACCTCGGAGGAGATGATGAAGCCGCGGCTGACAGAAAAGAAAATTTTATTTTGACATGCTGGCAATGCAGCAAAGACATGAACTGGCGCTCCTCAGCCCTGATCAAAATGCTGGAACTAACAAACTACACATTATGGGAGCTGCTAATCAGAGGAGTAAAATATTTCTACTTGTGGAGAAATTAATAAATGAATTATAATCCAGGACAATAACTGTCTCCTGTATTTACGACGTAAGCCCATCTAATTGCTAAACATGAGCCAAAGTGTTTTCTTATATATAGAAGATTCCGAAAATTATATTCAAGTAATTATTTTCGAATTCTGAAAATGTACAATCCGTAGTGTGACAGACCCAGATTTTAATCCCTTTTCCTTTCTCTATTAAAGAGGTTGTCTGAGATTTTGATATTGATGGCCTATCTTCAGCATCAATATGAGATCAGCATGGGTCTGACACCTGCCCCCCATCCCCGCAGATCCAATATACTATCCTGAGGTAATGTTCTTCCTCTATGCATGTACTATATGTATAATACTGATGTGTGCCTGTGATACATGTACTGAACCTGTATATATCTGTAATAAGTAATCACACTGCTGTCTAAATATGCCTTATACACTGTAATGTTCTCTACCGATACTATGTACCATATAATACTACATGTTCAATACAGCTTACAACCGAGGTCTGCCTATGCTCAGTACTACTATCTACAGAACCTGTACTACATGTGCTGTAATACTCTCTATCTGTACTACGTGTGCTGTAATACTCTCTACCTCTACATACATGCGCTGTAATACTCTCCACCTGTACTACAAGTGCTGTGATACTCTCTACCTGTACTATATGTGGTGTAATACTCTCTACCTGTACTTCACATGCTGTAATACTCTGTACTTTTACTACATGTGTTGTAATACTCTCTACCTATATTATATGTGCTGTAATACTCTCTACCTGTACTACATGTGCTGTGATACTATCTACCGGTACTACATGTGCTGTAATACTATCTACCTATACTATACTGTATGTGCTGTAATACTCTTTACCTGTAATTCATGTGCTGTAATACTCTGAACCTGTACTTCATGCACTGTAATACTCTGTATCTTTACTACATGTGGTGTAATTCTCTCTACCAGTGCTAAATGTGCTGAAATATTCACTACCTGTACTTCATGTGCTGTACTACTCTATACCTGTACTACACGCACTGTAATACTCTCTACCTTTACTACATGTGCTGTAATACTCTCTACCTCTTCATACATGCATTGTAATACTCTCTACCTGTAATTCATGTGCTGTAATATTCTTTACCTCTACATACATGCATTGTAATAATCTCTACCTGTACTGCATCCGCTGTAATACTGTCTACCTGTACTACATACGCTGTAATACTCTCTACCTGTACTAAATGTGTTATAATACTCTCTGCCTGTACTACATGTGCTGTAATACCCTCTACCTTTACTACAAACATGTGCTGTAATACTCTCTACCTCTACATACATGCATTGTAATACTCTCTACCTGTACTTCATGTGCTGTAATACTCTCTACCTGTACTATATGTGTTGTAATACTCTCCACCTGTACTACATGTGCTTTAATACTCTGTACCTGTAGTTCATGTGCTGTAATACTCTGTACCTGTACTACATGTGCTGTAATACTCTCTACCTGTACTATATGCGCTGTAATACTCTGTAACTGTACTTCATGCACTGTAATACTCTTTAACTATATTATATCTGCTGTAATACTCCCTACCTGTACTACATGTGCTGTATTACTCTCTACCTGTACTTCATGTGCTGTAATACTCTCTACCTGTACTATATGCGCTGTAATACTCTGTCCCGACTCCAATCAGACAATCAGAATAACTCCCTGGATCAACGACCTCTCTCTATTACATGTGTTGTAATACTCTTTACCTGTACTACATGTGCTGTAATACTCTCTACCTGTACTACATGTGCTATAATACTCTCTACATGTACTGCATGCACTTTAATACTCTGTGCCTCTACTACATGTGCTGTAATACTCTCTACCTGTACTACATGTGCTATAATACTCTCTACCTGTACTACATGTGCTATAATACTCTCTACCTGTACTACATGTGCTATAATACTCTCTACCTGTACTACATGTGTTGTTATATTCTCTACCTGTACTACATGGCATATTTATACTGTCTACCTGTACTACATGTGCTATAATACTCTCTACATATACTTCATGTGCTGGAATACTCTCTACCTGCACTACATATGCTGTAATACTCTCTATCTGTACTGCATGTGCTGTAATACTCTCTACCTGTACTACCTGCACTGTAATACTCTCTACCTGTACTACATGTGCTGCAATACTCTCTACCTGTACTACATGTGCTGTAATACTCTCTACCTGTACTACAAGCTCTTCAATACTCTCTACCTGTACATGTGCTGTAATACTCTACACCTGTACTACATATGCTGTAATACTCTCTACATGTACTACATGCGCTGTAATACTCTCCCCCTGTACTAAATGTGCTGTAATACTCTCTACCTGTACTACATGTGCTGTAATACTCTCTACATGCACTACATGTACTTTTCTGCTCTCCGCATGTGCTACATTTATAGTAAAAAATAAGGTATGTCATATTCTTTCCAACACTCAGCACAGTTTTCTTAATGAACTCACTCTTTTGGTATCATGTTCTTATTATCTCTCTGTCACCAGTCATAGGAGAAGGTTTCTTTCAACAATATTTAGAAGAAATTATTTAAATGCAAGTTGACAATGGATGATGAGATAGATAGATAGATAGATAGATAGATAGATAGATAGATTTGAGATAGATAGATAGATAGATAGAGCCACGCGTCCAAACCCTTTCCTCCACCTGCTGATTTCAACTCAACAACATCTCTGATATTCGCTCCTTCCTCAATAGTGTCAACTAAAATTCTTGTACATGCCCTCATCATTAGAGATGTCGCGAACATAAAATTTTCCATTCGCTAACGGTGAATGGGCGAACTGGGTGAACTGCCATAGACTTCAATAAGCAGGTGAATTTTAAAACCCACAGGGACTATTTCTGGCCACAATAGTGATGGAAAAGTTGTTTCAGGGGACTAACACCTGGACTGTGGCATGCCGGAGGGGGATCCATGGCAAAACTCCCATGGAAAATTACATAGTTGACAGACTTTTTGGGGTACTGTCAGGACGCTGTCCTTACAGCAGATGAGTCTTTGAGGACTGGAGTGGACACAGAACACTGGCCTAGCTAATTCTTTCCCTATTAATTCAGCAGCAGCAGTACTCTCCCTACTCTAACTAACACTGCAGCTTCAGAATGAATCTAAGATGGATGCTGTCCTTGCTTTTTGATAGGAGGTGGGAGGGTCTAGGAGGGAGGGTATGCTGATTGGCTTGAATGTGTCTACTGACTGTGAGGTACAGGGTCAAAGTTTGCTCAATGATGACGTATAGGGGGCGGACCGAACATCGCACGTGTTCGCCAGCCGCGGCGAACGCGAACATGCGATGTTCGCCGGGAACTGTTCGCCGGAGAATAGTTCGGAACATCTCTACTCATCATCTCCGGCCTGAACTACCACAACATCCTCCTCTGTGACCTTCCATCCAGCATCTGCCCTACCTTCTACTCTTTCCTCAACTATGCTGCCCTATTAATCTAACTTTCTGCTCATTTCTCCTCCGCCTCTGCCCTTTGACAATCCCTTCACTGGCTCCCCATTGCCCAGCAAATTCAGTTCTAGATACTCACAACTTGGCCATCTACAACCTGTCCCCTCCTTAATCTGACCTCCTTTCCCGATACATCCCCACACGTAATCTCCTATCCTCACAGGACCTCCTTCTTTGTTCCCCTCTTGTCTGTTCATTGCACAATCGCCTACAAGATTTTTCACATGCAACTCCCATACTCTGAATCTCACTACCCCCGCTCTAGTGTTTAGCGAATCAAAGTTAACGACGTGGAACTCGATACGAATTTCAGTAAAAATTTGAAGCCGAATTTCCTTGTGCTTCATGGTAGCAAATAATTTTTTTCCTGAATTGGTGGCGAAAAAAACAACATACTCACCTTATCCATTTGAGCGCAAAGAGGCTGTCACACCCATCTTGAAGAAAACGCGCCGCTGTGATGACATCAAACTGCTCACTCAGCAGGTGATGTCATCACCTCGGCACGCTTCCTATTTAATGTGTTTTCTTCAATCAAGATGTCCACAATGGCATCTTCACGATCAAATGAATAAGGTGAGTGTCTATATTTTTTTGTTTTAACCCTTGATTAACCCCCTGATAAACTGAATGTGACTCTCAGGTGCCGCAATCAGCATTGAACGCAGTATCTGAGGGCTTAAATGATGGGGACAGCGTGATCCACGTTCCCCATCATTGCCCCCCCTCCATACAATGGAATTCAATTTGTAACAAAGTAATTCACAACAAATCAAATTTTTTGACTAAATTCAGTGAAGCAGCTTAATCATATTTTTTAAAACCTGGCACTTGCACTTAAGATTCTCCCCAACATACAAACCTTCAAAATCAACTTGACACCCCCCCCCCTCCTCAGGAAAGCCCTTTACCTATAAAGAGCAAGCTGCCACCACACAGCCAAATGAGCAGCCTTTACTGTACTCTCACCCTTGTAGATTTGTATATTGTAAGCTCTCGCGGGCAGGGTCCTCGCCCCTCTGTACCAGTCTATTAATAGGTTCATGCCTATTGTACTTTTTGTGTTGCATCTTTTTATTATGTATGTGTAACCTCTATTAGATGTCAGAGCTATGGAATTAATGGCACTTAAAAAGATAGATAGATAGATAGATAGATAGATAGATAGATAGATAGATGGATGGATGGATAGATAGATAGATAGATAGATAGATAGATAGATAGATAGATAGATAGATAGATAGATAGATAGATAGATAGATAGATAGATAGATAGATAGATAGATAGATAGATAGATAGATAGATAGATAGATAGATAGATAGATAGATAGATAGATAGATAGATAGATATAGATAACAGATAGATATGAGATAGATATGAGATTGATAGATAGATAGATAGATAGATAGATAGATAGATATAGATAACAGATAGATATGAGATAGATATGAGATTGATAGATAGATAGATAGATAGATAGATAGATAGATAGATAGATATAGATAACAGATAGATATGAGATAGATATGAGATTGATAGATAGATAGATAGATAGATAGATAGATAGATATAGATAACAGATAGATATGAGATAGATATGAGATTGATAGATAGATAGATAGATAGATAGATATAGATAACAGATAGATATGAGATAGATATGAGATTGATAGATAGATAGATAGATAGATAGATAGATATGAGATAGATAGATCTAGATAATAGATAGATATGAGATAGATAGATAGATAGATAGACAGATATAGATAATAGATAGATATGAGATAGAGATAGATAGATAGATAGATAGATAGATAGATAGATAGATATTTCTAAATGTTTTATTTTCCCCTCGATACATAAAGTATATTTTAGCCTTGCTTCATCTTCTATCCTAAAACCATAAAAATCTCAGGAAAAATCTTACGTTTCTGGAGTTCGCTAAACTGCAGTTTCAATTGATATTTCTAAATCAGACTTCTGTTAAAGGTTACTGACTAACACATTGATTTGCTGTGATCTAGCTTCACACACATTTCATGCAGTATTGGGTTTTGAGTCCTGTCTCATTATGATCTCTTATTGTCTGTGCGTGTTCTCAGACACAGTCCTAATAGTGATAACTGGCGGCACATTCCATACCAGGCAGATTAACCCTGCACGGACTCTCCTCTCTACACATCCAAACATCCAGAATACTTATAAAAAATGTCATCTTACTCACATTCTTCAAATTCCACAAACATTGGACATTAGAAATCCCTATTACGCTCATGTGTGACCGGGCATAGGGTCGCCAGCAGTTTTATAAGTTTAAATCTTTCTTTTTTTTCTTTCCTTATTTTTTCCTTTCTTTTATTTCTTCCTTCCTTCCTTCCTCACTCACTTTTTTTTCTTTCCTCCTTCCTTCCTTCCACACTCCATTTTCTTTCTTTCTTTCTTTCTTTCTTTCTTTCTTTCTTTCTTTCTTTCTTTCTTTCTTTCTTTCCTTCCTCACTCCCTCTTCTCTCAGTCGTGCAGGCAGTAATATATTGTGCACTGTTTTCTCCTCTTGCCCCAGCAGTATGGAGAGTCTCTCTTCCTGCTCCATGGAGGTTAAGTTTGGACAGAGATCAGACAGTCTCCTGAAGCGAGAGTCCCTCACTGCTGAGTATTTGGGGCACTGCAGCAGGCAATGAGCCTCATCCTCCACGGCCTCCTGGTCGCACTGCGGGCACACTCTGCTCTCTCTGAGCATGTACCCCGCCGGTGCCGTCCGGATTTAATGAGCAGGCTGAGGGCGCTCAGTCTTTAGCGGCTCAGGATCTGTTGTCTCTTGGATTGGGGAGTTTCTCCAGATATGGGGACAGTTTGTACTCCCTTTGCAGGCTCCAGTATACTGTTAGCTTCTGTGATGTTCGTATGTCATTCCTCCAGACGCTGATATTCTCCTCTTTGCCCTTGTGTATCATCTTGTGGATTTCCCCCTTTGCCAGGCTGTATTGGTTGCTGGCTTGGGCAGGCTGTTTTGGGGTGACTTGTTGAAGGTTGCTTTGTCTTTCTTGGGCTTCTTGGTGTAGCGGGGCTTTGTGATGGAAGGAGCTGGAACTGCTGCTATGCAGATGGCTCTGAATGATAGCGCCCTCTTCTGGACAGCAAGTGGGAATCTGCCCAGTTCTGCTCGACAGGTGCTGTTTACGGTGCTCCTGTGAACCTGGAGAAAGTGTTTGCAGAGTTCTAGGTGGAATAGTTCTGTTGGCCCAGATTCCCACTTTGCCCAGTCTGGGTATGTGTCTGGGCCCCAGACTTCGCTGCCATACAGGAGCATTGAGGCGATGATGGTGTCAAGGATTGTAAGCCAGACGGTCACTGGTGCTCTAAGGTGATACAGACGCCTTCTGATGGCATAGAAGGTTTTGCACGCCTTGTCTTTCAGTGTTCCTATGGCTTTCTAAAGCTGTTCTCAGTGTAGGAACTTCTGATGACATCATATGTTTTTCCTCCTATTCCGCTTTCAAGAAGTTTCAGGAATAGGCCCGGGTGCCACTCTGAGTCGAAGGCCTTCTTAAAGTCCACAAAGCAGGCATAGATCTTTCAATGCTTTGTATTGTGGACATGGCTCTTGATGAGGGTCTGCAGGGTTTAGATGTGGTCTGTAGTGCGGTGGTTTGGCATGAAGCCTTCTTGGCTTCTGCTGAGGATGTTGTGCTGGGTAAGGAAGCTGAGGATCCTCTTATTCAGGATACTGCTGAGGAGTTTCCCCAGGTTGCTGCTGACACATATCCCACATCACAATCTATCTATCTATCTATCTATCTATCTATCTATCTATCTATTGATCTATATATATATCTTTAAATCTATCTATCTATCTATCTATCTATCTATCTATCTATCTATCTATCTATCTATCGTATCTATCTATCTACCTATCTATTTGTCTCCTCTTTTCATCTGCCAATTATTGATCTCATAGATATCTATCATCGATCCATTGATTATTCTATCTATCTATCTATCTATCTATCTATCTCTGTCTGTCTTATTGTGCCGAGTGTTTGTTTTGTTTCTCATTTTGGGTCTTCAGAAAACAGAAGATGTCGGACTATGTAAACATGGCATGAATGTTCCTTTATTCCGTTATTGTCAGCCTTTCAGCTGTGTAAGACTATTTTGAAAGCTCAGGTTGCCGTAAGGATTGTGTCCGCTCAGTCAGAATATGCAGTGAGTAGCGTATGCTGTCTGTATTTCCTGCTACCAGATGATATAAGGCGAAGTATTTAATACAAAGTGCAATCCAGAGAATTTCTTCTCCCAGGAACTTCTTTTGTTGTGATTGTCCTTGTAATGAGACTTGCTGGGCCGTGCATTCATCTTTACATTAGAATGCAAAGAGATGAATTCACTCTTGGCTTGGCTTCAGGGCAAATAGTCTGTACAAGACATGCTCCTTCTAGATAATTTGTTTTTTAATTGCCTTCTGCTAGCTGAAATACAATTAAAGTTATTGCTCAAATAACAACATCAACATTGTGATTACAACAGAGGAGTATGAATATCTGTATTACCTGAAATGTGGGAGGACGTTTTACTATTATGTCCTAGATATAAGATATCGGAAGCATTAGCCGATATAATATTGTACGGAAAACGTATGTGATTTGTAGCTCTTTAAGCAATTCTTAAATTGCGATATGAAGAACCAATAGGAAAAGTTTTGAAATAGGTGAATACAAACACGATACATATATAAATAGATATATATATATATAGATAATAGATGGATAGATAGATAGATAGATAGATAGATAGATAGATAGACAAAATAAATAGACGTCCTATTATCAAAAAGATGTAAAACACGATACCAATAGGAAAATAGATAGTTTTGGAATAGGTGAATTCAAACAAGATAGATAGATAGATAGGAGATAGGTGTCCAGTGTTGGGCCCCTGTCTATCTGATACCGATGACCAATCCTGAGGATAGCTCATCAATATAAAAAAAAAAAACGTAGACCATGCATTCATTTGGTCTTCTTCTTCATTACTTTACTGCACTGCTGAGCTCCGCCTCCTGTTCTAGTCACATGATGGTGAGGTCATCACAGGTCCTTCGTCTCCTCTTCTCTGCTGAGCTCCGCCTCCTGCATATGTCATCATCGCAGGTCCTGCAGCCCCAGTAGAAAAGTGCTGCTGGTGTCTGGAGCTGTCAGCACTGTGGTTTTGATTTCTCTTACATGTACAGGGAGGGGACCGTACACTTCATTGTAAAGTACAGCTGTTCAGCTGTCCGCCCGTTTGATTCCACTGACGTTCAGCTGAACAGCAGCACTGAAGCAGGGGGCCCCTTAGACGATGGGGGCCCTGGCCAATTGCCCAGTTTGCCTCCCTAATGCTGGCCCTGTTTACATACCAATAATTTACATATGAATATACCCTCTTCTGTGCATTCCTATAAAAATCTTCCTTTCTGGAACCAATTGTTCCTCAGTGCTGTCTATAGGCACATGCCTAATGTGCCTAGTACTGAATCAGACTTTGGATACAGGTATCTCTACAGCTAAGATGAAGTTTCCAAACCTTTGTGAATACACAGGACCCGCAATCTGCTTGTCACTAATGACAAGAATTACTTTTATGTTCTAATGTAGAAATATTGCAAACACATTGCCTGACTTCACAAATTTCCAGTGAACTTTCAGAAGACAGATTGAACTTTTAGAACAGCTCCTGTCTGGATTTTGTCTCGCAGTTATAAAATGAACAGGTAGCAGACTTGTCTCCTCTCAGCTGTTAATCTAAAGTTAGCTATCTAATTCATTCCAATAATCCAAGTGATTTAGAAACACTGCATATGCAAATCTAACATATAAAAATAATTATAATGCCAGATGGGACTACCACAACTACTGGTTCTACAACTGATCATAGTGGCTTAGTACTGTAATTAGTTGATATACAGAAAATTAATAATAATAGAAAAACAATAATATTATGATTGAAATTGGATATACTCCTTCAAACAGTGCCACTTCTTGTAAACACAAGCTTGGAGTTATAGTCCATGCACGCCGCAAGTTGTAGTTAGTGTCTCCTTCACCCAAACACCAGGCCTAGTTCTCTATCTGGGAAAAGAAAAGTGGCTTCTTGGCATCTTCAATGACATCAAGCATTGGGCGGCATGCTTCGCCTGTATATTCCCCACAGAATACCTTATGAAGAGACTGACGACACCAGTGTCAGTTTTGTGAGAACCCCATAAGAGACACACTAGCTATTGAGACAACCCCAAATGCTCTATATCAACTTCATGGGGTGAGATGTATCTTCCATTTTATCTTCCTTTCCCCTCTATTTATGAGCCAGAGGAGTAAGTCATTTACAAAAAGGTACTCTTGGGTATCCATTTATTAAAGGGTCAACTGTTACAGTAATTTGAATGACTAGAGTTTTAAAATATGAATTTGGCAATGCGAGAATAAATAGGCTTAACAGGCTCAGTGATAAAAATATTTAATAAGTGTGATTAAATACAAGGTAATAGAGAAAAATCACATAGAGAATAATTAATAATCATATGGCCTGCCTGATACAATATGGAGGGGACTCCAGCCGCCATGTCATAGCACATGGCTGACAAAGAAAAATAGTATTTCAATCACATCTTATCTGCATGATTTTCTTTAATAAAGTGCCAAATAAATGCCTGGGTGTGTCAGGTTTATACCTTTCAGCCCCTTCCTCCAGTGTGCAGCATGAATGGAGGTTGGGAGGGGGGGGGGGGGGTTGTGTATGTCATCTAACTTTAATTACACAGAGTATAGAAAATAATATAAAAAGAGGCAGAATTAAAGGGGACAGAACCAATAGGGACTTAAAAATACCCTTACAGCATAACTAGCATATAATACCAATGGGGAAATATGAGGCCTTTAGCAGTGTCCCCTGTATTTCTGAAGCATGACCCATTGCAACCTGCTGATTGCTTTGCCAATTATAATCTGGAAAGGGATGTAAGGATAGGATTTGTTAGGATGGGAATTAAGGGGGGGAGGGTCATTTACTATTCAGAAATCCATCTAAATTAGGCGTATTTCAGGTGCAGTTGGCAGCACAATGGTTAATTATGCCACTATCTGCGACTTTTCCCTGCTCAAGCCAGGCCTAAAACTGGGGGTGTGGCATTGGCGGGAAAGAAGGCGGGCCAGGAGGCCCGTCTCATTCATCATTTTCTACACCTGTTTTAGGCGTAGGAAATGGTCTAAATATACGACATATTAAGAACTGGTGCTGGATCCGAGGCTTTGCTGTAGTTCCTCACACGTCAAATGTCCAGGAACATTACTTTGTTCAGAAGCTGGAACAGTATTTAGGAATCTTTAAAGAATCTTCCAACGGTATGCTATCACTCACATTATTGGGTAGCACCCTAAAAGGGGTTATCCCATGATTCATGTAAAAAATGAAAATCAGTCAGCCTATAGTGCATTGCAATCTCTTTCTAACAAAGTGAGAACCTGCCGTGTACCTTGCATTGATCCAGAGATCTCCCCATTGATTGTTCCAGTTGCTCTGCTAGATTTATTTCAAGCTGGCCGCTCAGGGGTGTTTCTTTTCTCAGAGGGTGTGTCCTTCTCTCCCTGTAACTGTAACAGTTTACAACAGAAGATATAGCTGGTGTCAGTTTAAAGATGGAAATAAGCATGTGCGACCACCTCAGCAAGGTGGACAGAGAAATAAGGAAAAGAACAAACAGCAGGTGATGGTGTGCAGATATATTTTATTGAATAACTCAGTGGCTATTCTAAATTTTTCATAACATGCTATTACAAAAGCATTCGGACCCAGGTGAAAAATTGAAAAATGTAAATATTTTTTTTTTGTAGGGCAACCCCTTTAAAGGAAAATCTCATCCTTAAAAAATGGTAGCCAGAATAAATAATTTCTATGGAAAACTGCACTCATAAGCTTGGTTGAGTTTCTCTTGTAACATTTTTTCGACATGTTATCAGCATGGTCGTTGTGTATACACAATAAGAATAACTGCTCAAAAGTCATCGAGCCTTTATTAAAATAAGCAGACAAGCAAGTTTGAATAATTTAGTACTGTTACATTCCAAGAGGTATTTCTGTGATAACGCGACATCTCTGGCTTTCTTCTGCTCCATCAGTCAGGCAGAGTTCATGAGAAAACCTAAGCAGAAATCATAACCTTTACAATAATGTCTCCAAATGTTTTTGGCTTATCAATGTTTAAACATTGAAGAGATTACAAAGTAAGACCATGTACTTGCAACTTTTAGAGATGGACAATGAAATATTCATTACTATAGAAGGCAGAAGTATGCAGGAGGGACTTTCAGTAGAGCTTGGTGGAAGCAGGTGAAATATGTTCTTATAAATACCTTTTGTACAACAACATAATCCCTCAAAGGACAATAGTCACTTTTCACTGACTTAAAGAGGCAAACTTTTTGAGTAATACATTTAAATGTCCTGCAAACTTGTATTGGTGCTCTGTTTAGAGGAACCATATTAGAGTCTAGTATAGTATAGTACTCACTGATCTTTCTCCAAATAGTGCCAAGTAGTGTTGAATGAATCAGGGAAAATTAGATTCGCGACAAAGCTTAATTTCCTTGTGCTTCATGGTAATGAATCGATTTTTCCTGAATGGCGGAATTAAAAAAAAGAAATCATACTTACGTAATCCATTTGATGGCAACGAGCCATCTCCATTGAAGATCTTGGACAAAATCCCATGCACAGGGAAGTATGACGTCACAACTTGGGCAGACGTGATGAGAGGCTGTGCGACATTTCACGCTAGATTTTCGATCAAGATGGCGGCGGCCAACTCGTCACAATCAAATAGATGAAGTATGATTTTATTTTTTTATTTTTTATTTTACACTGTGTTATTACTGTAGGATACAGCTATGAACATGGCATCTGAGGGGTACAATGATAGGCAATTACGCAATTGCCGCTCCCTGTCATTGCACGCAATACTTACAAAGAAATGCGTTTCGTGACAAAGTAGTTAGTCACAAAGAGTTTTATTTTTGAAAATTTTGCGATGCAGCTTTGCTGAATATATGGCCGAATATTTGTAACTCGATTTTTTTTATTGCGATGCAATTATCAGCACTTCACTGTATTGTGCATTGTGATGTGGACTGGGTAAAAAAAAAAAACATATTCGTAATTATGAATATATAGCGCGATATTCGAAATATTCACACTTTTCGAATATTTGCGCTCAACACTAGTTACCAACAGGGAATCATAATCAAGTCATATGTGTATCCATACCCCTAATTTAGTCTGTATATTCTTAAGATCTAATCTGGCTAGTAACTACCACACAATTCATGCCACTTTTGTATTTTCCTGCTAGGGAACATCTCACCTTAATTTTTTACTTTTCCTATCTTTTTTTATTTTATTTTATTTTTTTTCCAATTCAGCAATTAATCTGTTTTATATTCTAATTTTAGATTATTTTAAATTCTATTCAGCATAGGATTATGAGGGCTGCCATTTTGCCTGATCTGATGTTAACAGCATTTACAGTAGTCATATGGACCATAGAAAGTTTTAGTCTGGAGATGACTCGTTCATTTTGTTGGGAGTATTGATATTAGGACATCGTCAAACATCATCCGGAACTCCATCCTCCGTCAGGCAAAACTCCCTCCTTTGTCAACCCAAACTCCATCAGTCCTCTTCCCTCAGGCAAAACTCCCTTCTCCCTCATCCAAAACTGCCTCCTCCCTCAGACCTCAGGCAAAACTCCCTTTTCCCTCATCTAAAACTCCATCAGATGTCAGACAAAACTCCCTCAGACATCATCCAAACCTCCCTCATCCAAAACTGCCTCAGACATCAGCCAAAACTCCCTCATCCAAAACTGCCTCAGACATCAGCCAAAACTCCCTCATCCAAAACTGCCTCAGACATCATCCAAACCTCCCTCATCCAAAACTGCCTCAGACATCAGCCAAAACTCCCTCATCCAAAACTGCCTCAGACATCAGCCAAACCTCCCTCATCCAAAACTGCCTCCTCCTTCAGACTTCAGCCAAACCTCCCTCATCCAAAACTGTTTCCTCCCTCAGACCTCAGCCAAATCGCCCTCCTCCCTCAACTAAAATTCCATCAGATGTCAGACAAAACTCCCTTCTCCCTCAGAAGTCAGTCAAAATTCCCTCCTCCCTAACTCAAAAGTATGTAATACACAAACTTTTCGCCCGAAGAAGCTGCTAGCTGCTGGAAAGGCAAAGGACCTGTGATGATGTCATGACCATGTGATGAGTCATGTGTGTGGGAGGGGTCAGATTTCACAGCGGCTGTGTACAGAACTGTAGTCATCAAATAGAGCTGTGTATTAGAGATGTGTGTACTGTGTAAGAGAGATATGTGTGTATCCTATCTCTATTACACAGTACACAGCTCTGCTACATGCAGGATACACACATATCTCTCTTACACAGTACACACATCTCTAATACACAGCTCTATTTGATGACTACAGTTCTGTACACAGCCACTGTGAAATCTAACCCCTCCCACACACATGACATCACATGATCATGACATCATCACAGGTCCTTTGCTTTTCCAGTAGCTAGCAGCTTCTTCAGGCTAAGAGTTGTGTATTACATACTTTTGAGTTAGGGAGGAGGGAGCTTTGTCTGACATCTGATGGAGTTTTAGATGAGGAAGGAGGGCGATTTGGCTGAGGTCTGAGGGAGGAGGCAGTTTTGGATGAGGGAGGTTTGGATGATGTCTGAGGCAGTTTTGGATGATGTCTGAGGCAGTTTTGGATGAGGGAGTTTTGGCTGATGTCTGAGGCAGTTTTGGATGAGGGAGGTTTGGCTGATGTCTCAGGGAGTTTTGTCTGAAATCTGATGGAGTTTTAGATGAGGGAGAAGGGAGTTTTGCCTGAGGTCTGAGGGAGGAGGCAGTTTTGGATGAGGGAGAAGGGAGTTTTGCCTGAGGTAGGAGGACTGATGGAGTTTGGGCTGACGAAGGAGGGAGTTTTGCCTGACGGAGGATGAAGTTGTGGATGATGTTTGACGATGTCCTAATATGGACACCGTAGATGTGCTCTGTGATCTGTGCAGAAGTCATTGTGCAGGTAGGGGGATAATACGAGCTGTTCCCATCACCAATTGGCGGACTCTTATTATTCTGTCAGCGATGATAATGATATGATTGCTGAAAATAACCTGTGATGATTAAGAGCTGATTTAAAAGTTTTGCTGAATGACATGGGAACTGAATTCAGCAACAAGGGACAGTGGTATGTATTTAAAGATTACCTGTCAATTCAGGCAATTTTTGATAATACTCTGCCATGTGGGTGCATATGAGGATTATCACTATGTCTGCCCATTACATGCCTTGTATGTGGAATTGTAGCAATTTTTCCCTCCTCAGTCTCAATTTCTAATTTACACTTCTACCTGACCTGGTGGGCAGAGGTTAACTGCTGTCATGTCTCTCATAAAGAGCACAATGAGAAAATAGTAGATTCTGCTCTCTCTTTCACTCACTTATAAGCAAGAGGATCATATAGGGCAGGTCAGAGAATCACTGATCAGTACTGAGGTGAATAAAGCACTTGGGGTGAAATAGAAAAAGGCTAACAATTAATTGCAATAGCATCTATGTCTATGTCTCTCAGTTTGTTTCTCACTCTCCAGCTCACTCCTATTCCCCTCTCAATAGACTTCTATAGGCAGCTGTAATCTGATCTTTCAGTGGGTTGACAGTCCATCTCATTTGTCAAGATAGATTTATCACAGAATTAGTTAGTTTAGGAAAAGAAAAACGGACTAAAAGAGCTGATAAGCAGAGGAAAATGTATTTTTTATTAGATTAGACTGATTACAGTTTATTATATTCACCTGTACTATTTATTTATATTAAGTTTATTGAAAGTACAGTAAACATTTATTCAGGAATACTCCTGCATGGAATTTGCATATTCTACTCTTGTTCAAGTACACTGCATTATCTCAGGTTTTGTAAAGGAAATTTAGTGATGGAGGCTCAGTAATTAGGGTTGTCATGTATAGTAGCAGTGGTGCCGTAGATGTGAATCTATATCTTTGTGAAGTTTACATATTGTTTCTTTGTTCACATTGCACTCCAAACATATTAACACTAGCTATCGATGGTATTGCCTATTGAAGAGCACAATGATCTACATGTCCTTTATGATATAAGTTTTGTTGGTGAAGGGAATTTTTGATAATTCACTCACCTTTAGTACTGACCCTGATATTTTATTTACAGCTATTGTCATTTTTCTGTTTTGTGCTGGCAGCCATCTTTGCAAAAGAAACAATTGGGAGTTCATCCATATTGGTCATTTTTAAATTAATTTTTTTGCTCTATCACTTGTCGCCATGTTCTTTCAATAACAAACAAACAGCTTACCATCAGTTTCTGAGGAGCTTCAGTAGGAGAACCAATACATACGTTTTCCACTAAGTTTGCAAATATAACTATGAACTCAAACTTGAACAATAGCACTTTCTCTGGCACTGTTCTTAACTTTTTGTTCTTAAATGTTCTAATATAATAACCAGTTTTAAGATTTGGTTATAAATCCTATTAAAGAGGTTATGAACTTTGGGCAATCACTTTTTTTGTCAGAAATTAAAGTATCTGATTAGTGGTGGTGTGACTGATGAAACTGAGTTCCTTGGATGAAGAAAAGGCTGAGCATGTGTGCTCTTTCTCAGTACATTCTCTATGTGGGCAACAGGGATAGTGTACAGCTCTTGATTATCTCTATTCATTCAAGGAACTCCAGATCCTCTCTTCACGTGATGGTTGGGGTGCCCCAGAGGTTGGACCCCTACTGATCAGATATTTATCCATTATCTTTGCATCTTGGAGCAAGTGTTCACATTCCACCACAGGGAAAATGAAAGCATTGCACAGTTCCCTTTGAAATTGATGTACCCACTGGGCAAAGTAGGGACCTGCTAGGTCCTCCAGAGCAAGAGATACTTTTTAAAGCCACAGTTAAATTTCAACTCCTTCAAGCGCATCATAATTCCACAATAGGGAATTTAAAAATGTGTTTTCTAAACTAGACACCCCCTTTAAAAGAGTTGTCCAGCTTTTTTTGGACTTTTTTTTCCCTTTCAACCCCAGCGTGTTGAAACTGTTAACAAAATCATACTCACCTGCTCCCCACTACTCTGTTCTAGCCCCCTGGGACACTGGTTTCTTTCAGCAGTTTTCTGTTTCCCTGCCCTTTAAAGTTCCAAATGTATGGGGTCACATGCACCTCTACATCCAATGAGTGGCCTCAGCTGTGATGTGTTCCAAAGATATACATCACTGCTGGGCCATGTGCCATTGAGGACCCAGGGAGCTGGAATGGATCAGCAGGTAAAAGGTGACTGATCTTTTAATATTTTTTTTTTTTTTGTTAAAATGGCCAAAAAGCTGGACAAGTCCTTTAAGTAACTGTATACAGCTAAACAAAGAAAGCCCAGTAAAGCAATTAAGTAACATCACATGCTTAAAAACAATAAAAAGTAGAAAGTAAAACAGTGTGCAATGCAAATAAACATCTAACCGATGAAGTCTCCCTGCCACAGGCATCTGAAAATGTTCTGTTTGAATGACTTAGGCTGAGTTCCTTGTGCCAATACAACATCCTCTTACAAAGCATCTATCAAGTAGCTCACCCAGAAATCTTATTAGGATTGGCAAGCAGTTGTCAAGAGAAAGCAAACATTTGTTCACATGTTAAATGAGTACTGGAAAGGAAATTGTGTATCAAGAATTCCATGTCGGAATCAGCTCCTGATAGAGCAGTTCACAACATTATCAGTTGATTAGCTAATTAAACAAATAGCCAATCAATAGAAAGAAATGTTCACATTATACAAACACCTCCGTCCCGTAGTATTATTCCCTGAAGCACAATGTCAATTAAGTCTCAAACAGTAAAGATTACAGCACTGGATGTTGTACAAGAACTGAAGAATTAATATTTGGTTTGTTAACAAGATGAAGTTCAGGTACACAGTTGGGAAGATACTCATAGAAAGCAGACCTTAATTTAATTTTTTGATCCACAATATAATCTTTTTACTTAACAGAGGTGAGCAAGTTGATTTGGTTATAATCAAAATTGACCTTAATTTTCCAAAAAATTGGGGTGAAACTGAATCAAATTTTTGGGCAAATTGATTTGGGCAAATATCTTAAAATTACGCCAGACATGTCTTAGATCAGGAGACAAAGATGAAAAAAGATGATGACTTGACCCCAGGGAATATCTGTTATACACAGGAATTTGCAAAAAAGAAAAGCTAAAAAAAAAAAAAAAAACTACAGTTCAGTGTTTTTTAACCCCTTAAGGATGATCTTTATACATTGGAATTCCAGGGTTGTACCATGGCTCTCTGACACCAGCTGAGTGCGCACCATAACAGGCAGGTGCTTGCTGTTTTACACAGCACACACCAGAATGCAATGTCCATGATCAGTGATAATGCCGATCATGGACTTTTAAGTCCTCGGACAGCTTGGTCAAATATGCCCATGGTATCTGAGGAAGGAATCCCTGGGAGTATGGCACTTTGCGCAACTGAACGACTCCATCATGCCAAGATTGAGGGAACTGTTCAGTTGCTTTGACAGCCTTAGGCCCCTTTCACACGGGCGAGTTTTCCGTGCAGGTGCAATGCGTGAGGTCCGTGATGGACCATGTGATTGGACCATGTGATGTGATGTCATCACAGGTCCTTTAGAATACAGCTAAAGCTTAAAGAGAGAAGAGAGATCGCCAACTACTAGATCATGTGGCTAAGGTAAGTTAAGTTTTTTATTTTTAACCCCTTAATCCTCCTTTTACAAAGCATTCTTTATTAAGAATGCTATTATTTTCCCTTATAACCATGTTATAGGGGAAAATAATAAATTCTGCAGAATACTCAACCCGAAACCGGACTTCAGTGATGAAGTCCGGCTTCGGGTCTGGGTACCAAACATGGCGACGTTTGCACACACGCTGAAAAATCACACATATTTCCGAAACGCACCCGCATACTATCCGGGCGTCAAACATGACGCCCGTGTGAAAGAGGCCTTAGGCATTCTGAAGGTTTAGAAGCTCGTTATAGCTAGGTTCCTTTAGAACCTAGCTTGTGGCAGGGCTCCATAGAAACATAGTGCATCTCCCATAGGCTGCAATGTTAAATCAAATTCATTATATAAAAAATCTAATTACCCACTTTCCCTTCATAAAAATAAAAATAAAGCAACAATAAAAAAATAAAGATCACCGCAAGATTGTCGTTGCACACAATGGTTTTTGTTAGACCAAATGCCAGCATACTTGCTGGGTAGCAGCTAGATCTCTGCCGGATCATTGATAGTGCCGTGCATTGAGGACCAAAAATTGTGGTCCCCAATGCACGGAGAGGCCGAGCAAAGGCCATGTGCATGAGGCCTTAAGGAAAAATCGTCATTATGCAGGACTGGTTGGTGGATGTAGTTATTTTAACCAGCCTAAATGGGCTTTTCAGCTGTATGCCCAATTTGAAATAAGAAACAAAAAATACACTCACCTGCTCCCTGCTGCTTCATTCCAATCTTGAAGGCTTGATTTGAACTACTTCCAGTTCCTAGCCTGTAAACTCTCAACAGTGTCACATGCACTGCCCGAGCCATTCATTGACCTCAAGCTTGTTACCAAACGGCACATGACTCAGCAGTGGTATTCCACTTGAGGACACAAAACTGCTGGCACCAGTGAATGGTTGCAGCAGTGCACATAACCACATCCTGTCATTTACAGGCTGGGAACCAGAAAAAGCCTTCTGTGCTATAATGAAGAGGAAGGGAACAGACAAATGTATTTTAATTTAGGTACCACACTGTCCTGACCCAACATAAAATGAGTTATAAAGCAGGAATACCCATTTAAGTTGGACATACGCATGAAAAAGTCAGCCACCCGTGTGTATTGGTGACTCTCAAAGTCTACTCTGATGACAATTGTGTGTGAAAGAAGGGTCTAGCATGTTCAGTTTCAACATGCACGATCTTCTGTTCCCAGAGGAGGTAAGCAACTACCATACTCCTCTCACAATGGAGATGAACATGCATGCTTGCCCATGCTGAACACACATGTTTAATGGTAGAATCAGTAGAAATTCAGCTGACCGTAATTTCTTGTTTAAGGCTGAGAGACAACCGTCTCTCAGACACTGTGGTGACCTTCCCAATAGTCCTATTATGTTATGCAGTAGAGGATATATTACTGTCTTTTTTTGAAAATCTGTAAATTGTCCTGTTTATACCTCCTTTAACGTTTTTGAACTTCCTCATTTGCCAGACACAAGCTGTTGTTGGAATAATGATCAAGTTGCTCATTGTTGGAAGAGTATGATGCTTTTGATTCTCGGCTTTTCGCAGTCAAATAGAATGATCAAAAAATGTTTCACTAATGAAAATGCATTCACATTGGTATCAATTTGCATTCAGCTCTAGCAGTGACAGAGAAAGTTAATGCTTTAATGTAACGGCTCATTGAAAGTGCATCTGTACAAAGTACCTGAAGAGTTAGACGACAAAACCAAAATGTCAGATCTCGAGATGTTTGCTTCAGTTGACACAAGGCAAACTAAAATTTGTCTTTCCTTCTTTATCTCTAATGGGGGAAAAAAAACATGGCTACAATATTACCAAAAACTCCAAAGTAATATCCAGAGACTTACAAATCAGCTAGCAATGGACCGAGGCATTAATGATCTGAGATGGTCTGAATATTGGAAATGGACATTTAGTTTGCCCAGGCACTCAGACATATGTAGAAAGTCAATTTACTTTAAAGGGGTTGATGTCTGAATGTCCAATACTGATGAACTATCCACAGGACAGATCATTAGCATCTAATCGGTTCAACTCTTGACAGCCCCGCCAATCACATGTTGGGAGAGGTTGCGGCCTCTGCTTAGGCCAGTGACATCACATACTATGTGCAGCTCAGTCCCATTCAAGTGAATGGACCTGATCTGCAATACCAAGCACAGCTGCTATCCAACGGAGGGTACTGTGCTTAGTAAGCTGTGATGAGGCCATGATTCTCCTGTAAATTTGTAAAATGCTGACCTTATTCTTACTTATTGGTGTTTATTCTGGTAGGGTGTTTCTAAAAAGTTAGCACTTCACCGTTTATCAATGGGTTGGAGTTGGAAAGCAAGTCACATATTAAGTTCTGCACAGAGACTCTGTGTGATGTCCATCTCTGCTTTTTATGTAAAAAATATGCCCATAACCTCATACTAATCCACAAGTGCAGAGGGGAACAGCATTATCAGTGCTCTAAGCTCTACACAGCCATCCCCTTGGTGCTCAAAATAGGTCATTTTTCATAGATATAAAAAGTTAGATGTCTCTGTAACTATTCACCCTAGAGAAAAAAAGAAATATGTCATTTTACTCAGCATGATAGGGTTGATCATGCTGACAGATGATCTTTAATATTGTTATTGAGTTTGAAACATAGAAACATAGAAGAATGACATGTGGTCCGTCTAGTCTGTCCTTTTAATTCATTTTTATTTTCTCTGTGGATAAATATATGCTTATCCCAGGCAAGTTTAAATTCACTTATCTTTGCTTTTTCCGACCATATCTGCTGGAAGTAATTATATTTTCTGCCATTGCTTCTGATATTTCCCCCACCTAATTTCAGACTGTTCCCATTGTCGTTGTGTTTAGTTTCTTATTATAGTATCTTCTTTTCTGAACCTTATTTGGCCACTTTAAAAGAATCCAGGTTGAATGCTGAGCCACAGTAATCTGATATGTATCTTTCATCTCCCCTGAGCTTCTTGTCAGAACAACTCCAGCTACCTGTCCTCCGGCTATGAAAATATCCCACCAAGACAGACACCATGTCTATGGGACCCAAAAGGTCAGCATTCACATGATTTAATCAAGTGACTGCTATCTTACTCGTCCACAATGGCATCACATTCTGCACAGGCTCTGTACTGGACAAACTACTGTCTGGCGACTGAACAGAAGAAGTGCAGATAAACTTCAGGCAACCAGAAATGTACTATTTAAAGTGGATCTGCCAGCTTAAATGCGTTGACCACCTTTTTTTTTACCCCCCCGCCCCCACCACACACACACACACACACACACATCCTCCAGGCCAAACCTGCAAGAGGGTATTTAATAAAGATGTTATTGATTTTGTGGAGTGCTGAACCTACAAATGCAATTGAACTTTCTGGGAACCAGCCTGGAGCTTGTGCAATGTGTGTTTGGTATGGAGGTTGGGTCCACATGTTCCCAAAATAGAAGCATACCTACCTGATTCATGCCACTGGGTCCTGGCTTATTTGCTTTCCGTTCTCAGCAGACTCACTGTCAACATCCACTTTGACACAGTTGCAGCCAATCTCTAGCTGCAGTGGTGACATTCCCCCCTTGCATCACAATAAAAATTGATCTGACTGGTGTCAAAGTTGATGTTGATGATGAGGGACTTTAGTGAGGCAGTCAGAGGCAGAGCCAGGATCCAGGGGCAGGGAGCAGTTAATTAAGCTTCCTTTTTGCAAGTGTGGCCAGTAGGGGGTTTGCCAAAAGAAACACCAAAAGGTAGCCATCCCCTCTAACCCCTTCCCAACCATTGCAGTACTAGTACAGCGCTGGGTGGGGCTTTAAAGATGCCACCCAATCTGCTCCGCTCAAACCTGACCATGGCATCTTAGCGCATGTAGACCCAAAAGTGTGTGCTTCCGGGTATGCTCCAGTGGCGATCGGAGGGGCCGGAGCTTGTATGCGGCAGCCCCTGTCATAGAGAATGATAGGAGCCTGCTGCATAGTGTTTCTTATGGATTCCCTGTCTGTAGCAGGGTTCTATAGGAAACTAGTACATTTCTCATAGACTATGTCCTTCAAACTGCATCAAAGGACATACTAACATAGTAAGATAGTTTGTAAGGCTGAAAAAAATATATCTGTCCATCCGGTCCAACCTGTTATCCTGAAAGTAGATCCAGAGGAAGGCAAAAAAAAAAAAACTGTGAGGTAGAAGCCAATTTTCCTCATTTTAGGGGGAAAAATCCTTCCTGGGTCAAATCAGAATAGCTTCCTCTAACAACTATAACTGTAATATTAACACTCCAGAAATACATCCAAGCTCCTCTTGAACTCTGTTAGTGAATTCACCATCACCACCTCCTTAGGCAGAGAGTTCCATAGTCTCACTGCTCTTACCGTAAAGGATCCTCTTCTCTGTGCAGAAACCTTATTTCCTCCGGTCGCAGAGGATGTCCCCTTGTCACAGTCCTGGGTATAAATAGATGATGGAAGGGATCTCTGTACAGACCCCTAATATATTTATATATGGTTATTAGATCTCCCCTCAGTTGTCTTTTTTGTAAACTGAATAACCCTAATTTTGATCATCTTCCTTGGTCCTGTAGTCCACCCATTCCAGTTATTACTTTAGTTGTCCTCCTTTGAACCCGCTCCAGCTCTGCTACACGTACTGTATATCTGTCTTGTTCGCAGGAGTCCAGAACTGTACACAGTGCTCAATGTGTGGTCTGACCAGTGATTTGTAAAGTGGCAGGACTATCTTCTCATCACGGACATCTATGCCCCTTTGATGCAACCCATTATCTTATTGACTTGACACTGGTTTCTACAGTTTAGTTTTCTGTCCACTAAAATGCCTAAGTCTTTTTCCATGTCATTGTTACCAGTGTTTTGCCATTTAGTGTGTACTGGTGATATGTATTTTCCTTCCCATGTTCACAACCTTACATCTGTCATTGTTAAACCTCATCTGCCACTTCTCCGCCCAAACCTCCAATCGATCTAGATCCATCTGCAGTGGTATACTGTCCTCTTCCATGTTAATTTCTTTACACAGTTTAGTGTCATCTTCGAAAATTGATATCTTACTGTGCAAGTCTTTTACAAGATCACCAATAAAAATATTGAAGAGTATAGGGTCCAATACAGACCCCTGTGGTACCCCTCTAGTGACAGTGACCCAATCTGAGTGTGTACCATTAATATCCACCCTCTGTTTTCTATCACTGAACCAGTTACTTACCCACATT